>JACEFZ010019367.1:0-140000 GCA_014155875.1 Cepaea nemoralis
TGAACTGTGGTATTAGTGGATGATGAACTGTGGTATTAGTGGATGAATTTTTATGTCGACATTCTGACGACAGCTTTATGCACTGTGTACCTGTGCGGGCTTGTTGGATTGCGAGACTCCTGTCACCGCCTCACCTGTATAGATATTTAGTAGAGGGCTGCAACTCCAGCCCAAGGGATAGAAGCGAGTCGCTTAGAGCCCGATTAATCTAGAGCCTTCTCGAAGGACTGGTCAGAGAGTCCATGATTCCGTGGACACTGATGTGGCCCGCCTAATGCGGGGTCCACGAGGAACTCGGACAGAGTTACCACCCGTGTCGGATTGGGACACGTGTAGACCGGAAGAGGACAGACGGACTTGAGAGAGGCAACAGGGCCTGCCTGAGAGGGACTCAATAGATATCAATAGATATATACATACATAGGCTAGATAGTTTGCTAGACTGTTGTATGATAACTATGTGTTTGATGTTAGCTATCTGTGATATATAATATAGCGCGGGTCTGTTTACCCACTGCGCAACATTGAAATACAATAAATGTTCGATTTCATAGCGAACGGAGTTATTGTTGCCTGTGTGAACCCGAGCTCAGATAACTAGACATGAGCAAGGTGATGACACTCCTGTCTATTCCACTTTTCACATTGGACAGTGGGGAGTATTTTGTGTGATTTTCGCTGGCATGGGAATGGAGCATAATGGGGACGACCCGTTGCCGTGAAGTTGGAACCTCGACTAACTAACTAACTAACATTATGCACAGTGTACCTGTGGGGGATGTTGGTTTGCCGAGACTCCTGTCTTTTCCACTTTTCATATTGGGCAGTGAGGAACATTTTGTGTGATATTCACTGGCACAGAAAAAGAGCATAATGGGGACGATCCGTTGCCGTAAAGTTGGAACCGCGACTAATTAACTAACTAAATAAGATACCAATGATACTGATAACGAAATCAAATTATTTAAGAGAAAGACATTTGGCGAAAAGCAGCCATTATTTTAATACCAGGACAATCTTGTGTCTTCCGGCTTATACCATGAGACGAAAAGCATGACTGTATAGCTGTGACCCGAACATTCAACGCCCTATCATAATCAAAGTTATCATAATGTTTCCTGCCGATTAGTGTGTCGGATGGTGGTTCGTCACCTCAAATTATCACCAGACTTGGGTCAGCTTTGACTTCTTGTTCCACTTATGCTGCCTTGGGGGGGGGGGGGGGGGGGGGGGGGGGGGGGCAATCCATCCACGTATTTATCTCTTTGCTTTCGCCCTTTTTTTCCTTTAATCTTTTACAAGTGTCATTACATTTTCAAGTTTATTTCTCCTCATAACGTGCCACACTTGTCCTGACTATCTACATATAATTTCTCAAATACATGTATGGTTATTATTTGCTTTTCAAGGATTGTTTCATTCTCAAACATTGGTGCTGTTGCAATGTGCCGAAATCGGTTTTCAACTGACATCGATTTGAAAAATAAAAGGACCCTTTTCCAGAGATATACGTACTGAGTATGTTTCTTACCCCATATTTTTATACACAAAATGGCATCCAACAGGTGATGCAATCAGTATCATGTCTCCCACTTGTGTTTCCCAGAATAATTCCTACTACACAGGTTTGACTGAACTGGAAGATCAAGGCAATTAAAAGTAAAAAATAAATACCGCATTGATTGGGAGACAAACATACTACCACCTGCAAGCCAAAGCGTTACCGCGGCCCCAATGTTGAAAAGATGTTTCCTGCATCTATATGTCAAATGAGATCCTTTTTCATCGGAACACTGGGTGTTACAACTTTTGCTGGTTATTAGTATAACGGTTCAAGGCAGCTGCCAGTTATAACAAGGTTAAATGCAACAAATGGGTATGTTAAAAGCCAGTGAAGAAACAATAAGTACAAACACGTGCATATATCATACAACGACGTCAGGTCAGTAAACAGAAATCAAAGACCAGGCGAATAATATATCCCACCAACGAATGAGACACATAAATAATCACAGAAATATATGTGTAATAACGACTAAAAACAGTGATAATAAATAACATAAGGTAACATGTCCAACGTATCAGTTATAACAACATATGTCAAGAAAAACAAACACACACACACAAACACACACACACACATATATATATATATATATATATATATATATATATATATATATATATATATATATACGTGTGTGTATGTGTATGTGTATGTGTGTGTGTGTGTGTGTGTGTGTGTGTGTGTGTGTAGGCTAATCAGAAAATCAGTATGCGTTATAACACACCATTTATTTACACCTAACATAACCTGTAGAGTTGATCCATAACACCAAAGACGAGATATGTGGAGAGCCATGAATGCCTACACCAGCTGGCAAGGCACTTGATGATGTTAACGATGAACGTAACCAGATTAAAGAAAGGAGTCGTGAAGAATGAGAATGTTACTTGCGAGTATAGTAATTTTGGGCATTAATTTCAGTGTGCTTTACATCGATAAAGGTTAAATTAAATATAGACACTGTCGGGTCGAGGAAGCCGCAGCTAAATATGGACTTTATATGGACATAACTAATAAGAAAATGTGGAACAAAAGTAAAGTAATACCCTGGATGTAACTTGTGTCATACCTCTAGAAAATAAATGTGTAAATGAATTTGCCAGAATTACAGAACAACGGGTCTTTTAAGTAAAAGGTACTCTTGGGAAATATGGCCGACTGTGCCTGGGTACATAATTGATTGTGATGACCACAGTCCGGTGACATTTGAATGTACTTAAACGGGAGACAGTCGCAGGAAGACGACTGTGGTGGACAGTCAGGTCTCTGAAATATTTGTAACGATAATAGATTACCATTGGGCCTTATGGGAACACCTCTAGTGTGACTTAATATGATCTTGAAATATATAAGTGAAGAAAGTAGATACGTTTGACGGTAAACACATATAGGTGGAGAGTGAGGTTGCGTTTAGGTTAATTATAAAGAGGTCGAGATTTCGTGTTGAAAGACATTTGTCGCATTGCTGTGTCATCCGGTGACATGCTGCAGATGTGATGTTCTCAGGGTATAGGTAGGGTTGCCAGACATCCGGCAAAGAGAGGACATGTCCTCCTTTTTAGCCTAATGTCTTCCGTCCGGCAGACAAAGCTAAAAATAACTTTAAAATGTCCGGATTTTTAAATATTTTATGTTATCATTTTTATGTATTTTTATGTATTATATACACAATGTATCTACACTCTACCGTGTGTTTACATTCTTTATTAAATCCCATTGCTTAATAATATTTATTTAATTTTCCTATTTATAACAAATGTGAAATATCAATTATTTGTTTGATTTGAATCTAACTGTTGCTCTATTCGGCAACATTAACATTGCTGTAGTCTCTATGGTCAAAATGTTAATGTTTTTTCTGGTTCCGGTAGAAGAGATGCCATTAAAAAGATTTTTTTTTTTTTTAAATGTGTAATTCCTGCCATCTATGTTTATGAAAATGGCTTCTACAAAGAGAAAATGCAAATTCTCGAACACTATGAAAAATAAGTTTCCATGCTTCGTTGAAGGACGCAACGAGAATGAGGCAAAGTGTACGATTTGCGATAGTTACTTGTCCGTTGCCAACAAAGGAAATACTGACTTGGAGAGCCATGTTGACAGTGCGAGACATAGAGACCTAATCAAAGTATCCGCGTCATCTAGCACATTGTCATCTTTCTTTTTATAGCCTAAGTACTCAATTGTGTTGCTGAAAGCGCATGCGGCTGAAGCAACTTTGGCATTTCATACAGTATGTCACCGTCAGTCTTACAACTCGATTACCTGCACAGCTGGTTTGATGCACACATTATTTGAAGATTCAGAAATTTCTAAAAATATTGCTTGTGCAAAAAACAAAGACTTAAGCAATAATAAACCAGGTGATTGTCCCCCCCCCCCCCCCACCCCCCCCCCCCCACACACACTGTTGGTGAATTAGATAAATCTTTAAATAGTATTTCATGTTTCGGTCTTTCGAAAGATGCTATCAATCACGGTTCGCAGAAAATATTTCCAATCGTTGTTCAGTACTTTGACTGGAAAGCAGGTGGAATCCAAACTAAGATTCTCGAGTTAGACAACACACCAAATGAAACCTCAGAAACTATATCACAGTATATTTTGAGAACACTCCAAAACATGATGTGTACTCCAAATGTGTTGCGTTTGCTGGTGACTATGCCAGTGTGAATTTTGGAAGTATTAACGGAAGAGAAGGTAGACATGTGTTCTCGCATTTGAATGAAGCCTTGAGTAAGCCATTAGTAGGCGTTGGATGTTCTGCTCATGTTCTGCACAACTGAATCCAACACGGCGCAGATTTAATGCAGATTGACGTTGAATCTATTGTCTTGAAGATAGTCACTTACTTTTCTATGTGCACTGTCAGAACAGAAACTTTAAAGGAGTTTTGTGACTATGTCAACATTAACTAACAGCAACTACTCTATCACTCTAAAACTAGATGGCTCAGTTTGTTTCCAGCTGTTGAGAGGCTTGTTATCATAAAATTATGATAAACCACCTGCTACGATTTTAAAAAAATGTATTTGCAGCTATTGTAATAAAATTGTACTGATTGTGGGTTTTATCTGGAACGATTTAAATGAAACATTAAATATGCCCTCCTTTGTCCTCCTTTTTTGTCTTCCTATGTCCTCCTTTGTCCTCTTTTTTGTCTTATTATGTCCTCCTTTTGGTGCCCTCGTATCTGGCAACCTTAGGTATGGGCGTCGGCCGAAGGAATCTAACGTATCATCGGGAGCCACTCTAGCAACTCATTTCTTGTCCAGGAAAATTCTACGTAAGCGAAGCAGCTGTGAGTATACGCTTTACATCTTTAAGGGTGAAACGAAGTGTAGGATGGAAAGTCATGGGCATCGGTAGGCTTATAATAGACATATATATCGAAATATGGGTTGCTAATGGTGATATTGAGATCCTAAATATATATATATATATATATATATATATATATATTATATATATATATATATATATATATATATATATATATATATATAGAAGTACTAGAAACTCGTGTAATAAACTCACTAAAGAACTCAACGTTATGAACATGTTACTGAATCGATTAAACTACTTCTCCTTTAAATCAGTGAGACCACTAAATGCATTGATATAGCGACGATAAAACAGATAGATGGGGAAATCATATCTTTGTTCATTTACATACTCATATTGTTCCACAAATCGGCAAGCATGGCTTGATATCAGTGTCCTGTTCATGTCGAAACCGCCAATTTGTTAAAAGAAATGGCTATTGAACTCGTATGAGCTCAGTGTGCCAGCCAATTAAGCGACGCTCAAAAGAGGCGGATTGGTAATTAATACATATGTGCGATGATCAAGGGCGAGATGTAGGACCACGCGACATCTGAGTTGGGTTTAGAGGTACACACGGGAAAGACATCCAATAGGAACATCCTACGAGCATAATCAGAAATGAGCTTTAAATCACGGTTATCGTTCATTTTCCCCTACCTATACAACTCTGGGGACTGCACGGTCTAATAAATTGGGTACTGGATAATTTTTCGAAAGCCTGGGAATTCCCTTGAACGAAACCCGGTGATTTAGAAACTGGTTATCCCAATTCAATATTGTTACCAGAATATGTGAAGGTCAGACAATTTACATCACTTTTGTCTCATAAAGGGGCACGCCCCCTTGTTAAGAATGTACTTGCTGAGAAAAGTGGTTTGGGGAAGCGTGCAAGGAGAAGAAAACTTTGTGTGTGGGTAGACACACCGAGAGATGGACTAGAAGTCGCTTTAGAATTCGCCCTGAATACAGACAACAGGTGATAGAAATTGACTGCATCACACCTGTAAATGAAAGTATTATCTTCATACGTATCAGAGCCTACTCACCTACACCAAATATACCCATCAAAGACAAACAAGGCAATCAATTGTTATCCGATGACCTTCAAAAGCAACGATGGGCAGAACATTTCAAAGAAATATTAAATAGACCGCAGCCTGACACTGTTCCGAACCTGGATGGAGAAATTACTATGCCCCCACTAGATGCCTCCTGCGAGTCATTCACCATGGAAGAGATTAAAGCAGCCATCAAAAAATTGAAGAACAACAAAGCTGTTGGTGAAGATGAAATCTCAGGAGAAATGCTCAAAGCAGCAGATGAGAACACCTTACAACGTTTGTTACAGCTGATCAATGAAATCTGGCAAAGCGAATCCCCACCACAACAGTGGATAGATGGTGTAATTTTCAAACTGCCTAAAAAGGGCGATATGTCTGATTGCAATAATTGGCGTGGTATCACTCTATTGTCAGTACCAGGAAAACTTTTTTGTAGCATGTTACTTGAGAGATTGAAAAAGGCGATAGATGAAAGGCTCAGAGAAGAACAAGCAGGCTTCAGACCAAAACGGTCATGCATAGACCACATTTTCACCCTCAGAATAATCATTGAAGACTCCGTAGAATTCCAGTCGAAATTAATCACCAACTTTGTCGACTTTCAAAAAGCCTTCGACAGTATCCACCGTCCTTCACTTTGGAATCTACTTAACATCTATGGTTTTCCTACCAAATATACCAACGTCATAAAATCTTTCTACAAAGAAACACGTTGCTGCGTAAGAACAGAAACAGGCAACTCTGACTGGTTCTCAGTCGAAACAGGAGTGAAACAGGGTTGTGTCTTATCACCGATGCTTTTTGGAATAGCTATCGACTGGGTCATGCGCAAATGCACAAACAACACAAATATGGGTATCCATTGGGTTGACAAAATTCTAGAAGACCTGGACTTTGCCGACGACATAGTGCTTTTGAGTTCAACACACCCGGATGCCCAAGAGAAAATAAACCACCTCCAAAATGTTTCAGGGCAAATTGGTCTCCAAATTAACACCACAAAACAAAGACTATTGATCTTACCAACAGTTCAGATGACACCAAATTGAACAGCTACGTTCTTGAAAAAGTCAACAGCTTTACATACCTAGGAAGCAAAATGACATCTACAGGGGACTCAACACCAGAAATATCATCTAGAATCGCACTGGCATCTAGTGCCTTCAATAAACTGTCAAACATCTGGAAGTCAAAGACACTCAGCAAACACACAAAACTTAAAATCTTCAACTCTTGTGTGATTCCAGTGTTAACGTATGGATGTGAAAGTTGGAAATCAACGGTAGCTTTAGATAAAAAATTAGACAATTTTGAGAACAAATGTCTTAGAAGACTTCTAAACATCCACTGGACAGACTTCAGAACCAATTCGCAAATAAGACAAGAGACTAAGCAAGATACAGTATCCAATTTCATAAGAAGACGCCGTTGGAACTACATCGGCCATGTACTCAGAATGGACAAGTCAAGACTCCCCTATCAAGCCCTCATATGGTCACCAGTAGGGAAAAGAAAACGGGGAAGACCAAGAGAGACCCTGCGTAGAACCATCATTAGAGAAGGCTCATTCAATGGCCAAGTAAATATCCAAGATCTACAACAGGTAGCAGCGAACCGCCAGGCATAGAGAGACAGGACTTCTGCCCTATGCGCCGCCTTAGGCTCAAGAGGAAAGACTTAAAAAAAAAGACTATCAGAGCCTTCAAGGCCACACTCTGTGACCTATTTCTACGTGTACAACATAAAACATTCTGAAGAAAATAATTGGAATGAATAAATGTATGACTTCAGATTGGAGGTGAAAACAAAAGCATCGTGAAAGTCATTATCCTTATCATGTGCTATGATGAAGCTAAGATTTCGTTATCTCATACGATCACCAGTCTTGGATTAAGTATGTGTATTTTGCTCCAGTTATTTCATGTGACCAAGTCATATAGGTATTTATGCCCTTGAGTTTGAAATGCTCTTTTTCGATCACTACGTGTTCTAATTTATTTCATTACTTTATGTGTCCAAAATTCCGTGGCTGTCTCTGTGTAATTACTCAAATCAACTTACTGTATTCGTGTTTTTCTTAAAGGAAAGTCTCACTTGTTTTTTCTGTCTGTCCTTTGAACAATTTGCATTTTGCTGAGAAACCACAATTTCACTAGCATCATATGATTCTCAGCCTGTTTAATTATTGTCAATATTTCACATGCACAGATTCTAGAATAGGTTCTGTATCATCATCATCCAGTGCCTTGCCGGCTGGAGTGGGCGATCATGCCTCTCCACAAACTGCGCTTCCCGACGGCATGGATCAGTTCGTGTGTTGATCCCATTCGGTGCCACGACACACGACTGTCAAGAATATTCTCCCTCTGTCTTCCTCTATGTGTCTTTATGCAAATATTTCCGGTTGTCACGACATGTTCCATTTTTTTGTCTTCTAATAATGTGGTCAAAAAACGATGACTGCTTCTTTCTGATGTTTGTGATAAGCTGACTTTGCGACTTAGCTTCTCTTAAAATGTCAAGATTGCCAATTTTGGCTGTCCAACTAATTTTCAGCATTCTTCTATAAAACCACATCTCCAAGGCTTCCAAGGATTTTTTTTCGCCTGTTTACTAATTGTACAAGATTCTCGGCAGTATGTTAAAATTGGCTCTATGCATCATGCAAGAACTCTCTTTCTAACTTTCAAGGACATTGACTTTTTGCACAAAACGGTCTTCATTTGACAGCATGCAGTTTTTGCTTGCCCTATTTTGTTCTTTATCTCAGTGATGTATCTTCCATCTGATGTTTTCCATGTACCTAGATATCTGAATTTCCGCAAATGCCCCAAAATAACATTTACTTTGATTGCACATTTAAGCACAAACTGTTTCTTTTATATCACTATGACTTCTGTCTTTCGATTATTCAAATTAAAGCCCCTGTTTTCACATTCTAAAACTACTGTATCTATCATTTCCTGTAGATCCTTCTAACTTGTTGCTATAAGGACGATGTCATCAGCACAACGTAAGTTATTTATATTATGTCTACCAACCATTATCACTGACATATTTTCTGTAGATCTCATTATATGTTCACTGTACAATGAGAACAAATCAGGAGACATTAGACACTTGCCTGACTCCCTTTTGTATACACTGAAATGTTTCTACCAGATTCTTATGGCTGCAGTTTGCTGCCAATATATGTTCTTTATTATTAACAGATATGTGCCGTCAATGTTCAATTGCTTTAGTAATATTTCGTCATGTTTAACATTGTCAGATGCTTTTGTGTAGTCTTTTTTTTTTCTCCGCATATCCTTTACAGGACATCGCTGTCAACAGCAGCATCTTTCAGCTGTCTGTTGATTTCTTGGCAAGATTACGCTCAGTAGTTTGCCATTGCTTTCTGAGCGGCCGGCTCAGTTATCCCGCAAGTCACCAGCGGGGGTAGAACCGCTTCCAGCTCTCGTCCGCTACGAGACTCTGCATGATAAACGGGATTACGGAGAAAGTGTTGTAACCCCTCGGCCAGAGAGAGACCGTGTAGTCTAGGAAGCATAAATAGTTTCCTGAGTATATGTATATATAGCCTTGTTTTTGCCTTTTGCCTCAAAAAATCCAAGCTGTTCTTTACTAATTTCTAGTTTAATCTCGTTTCTTATTCTTTTCATAATTATTCTAAGTAGCAGCTTCGTCAAGTGACTTATAGGATGATGTTCTCCACATTCTAAAGCGCCTGGTTTATTTGGCAGAGCTAGAATGATGGATATTAATATATCACTAGGAATGTAACCACTAGTGTAGATTTCATGTGGGAATTATGCCAATATGTCAATTCCAAAATCACCTAGAGCTCCAGCTTCCTCCAATGTAATGTTGTCTGGACCGGGTACCTTTCCTTTCTTCATTCTATGTAGTGCATCTTCAACTTCCGCTGTATTAATGGACCATCATCATTATTTTAAATATTTACATCTGGCCCCCTATCATCATACAGCTCTTCCAGGTATGCTGTCAATCTATTCACTATATCACATTGCCCCATCAATATTGCACGTTTCATCGATTTTAAGCATCCGGTGTTATTTTATTTATTTGTTTCTTCTAACTGTTATTGTATTTATTTGTTGGTACATGAAATGTGAGTCTTTTCCTTAGTTTGTCCCAGTTGCCATGCACTGTTGATTCAGCCATACCTATTTAGCCAATTCGCATGTGTTTACTATTTCTTTATGTATTCTATTATATGCTTCTTTATCTTGCTTTTTCTTTCTTTTTTTTTCATTCATAATCTGCAAAATTTCACTTGTCATCCATGTCTGTTTTGCAATTCTATGGTTAGATGGAATGATTTATTTTGATGTCTATTGGATTGATTCCTGCAACATGTTCTATTGTTCATCAATAGTCTGTATTATCTCCATGACATTATATCTGTTCTTTACAGTAACATTGTACCTGTCTCAAATTTCTTTGCCTGTTTTAAGTAATGGTAGGTCTAACTTGATGTTCTTTGGGGTTTTCATTAAAGTGTTAGGTTTTAACCTCATCTTTCCTATAACTGACACAAGGTCACTATGCCTATCTGCTCCTGGTCTAGTTTTTACTCCTACTAAACTGCTTCTAAATCTCTTTGGAATCAATATGTAGTCAATTTTATTGAGAATATTATCTCCAGGGCTTTTCGTCGATGATAGTGTTTGATCCAAGTGTTACCTTTTACCATTTCATGGTATTATGCCCATGCTATTAATGTTTCACCTCTCTCATTCCTATTTTTACAAAGGTCGTAGCCACTAGTGACGCCACTAACCTTTTTGTTGCTA
Source organism: Cepaea nemoralis (assembly GCA_014155875.1). Lineage (NCBI taxonomy): Eukaryota > Metazoa > Mollusca > Gastropoda > Stylommatophora > Helicidae > Cepaea > Cepaea nemoralis. The sequence goes on from JACEFZ010019367.1 coordinate 10,773, forward strand.
CTTTAGCATTGAAATCACCGAGTATGACAGTCATTTCAAAATTTTTACACAGGTCTATGGCCATGTCTAATTCGTTATAAAAATATATCTATATCTTCATCTATACAGTCTTCTGTATGTGCATATATTCGTATTATGTTAATATTTAGAGGTTTTCCATGACGTTTTACTAAGAATGTTCTATCTGAGATTGTCCAAAATTATTTAACTGACCTAGCACTCCATTGATCCTAAATCATGCCAATTCCTCCTTTGTAGTCCTTCCATCTGAGTAAACAATTCTATACTTATCTTAATAATTCCCACCCTTCCCCCCCCCCCCGCCTCCCTCACACCTGGCCATCGCATTTCACTAATCCCTAATAAATGTATCTTCATGCTTTCCATTTCTTTTATGATATTGATTCTGGCTAAGTGTTCTGACATTCCAAGTACCAATATTTAGTGTATTTTAATTTGCATACATTTGCTTGATGACGATCTGGTACCACCTGTATCACATGATGCTCCTATCGGACGAAGCGACTTCACTGGAATCCCCATTAGCGTCATTATCTTCTATATAACATTTAAACAATATTTTTAATGTCTTCCATCTGGCAAAAACGCCACCTTAGCTACGGCAGCTCTTGCGTGCGGTTTACAATTAACAAAACCAGTAATGTGAAGAAGTTAATACCTGAAACAAAATAACCAGATACACGATGAGGAAACTAAGGCAAAGAAACAAGGATATTATGTGCTGCAGCGGCTGTCAAGGATTTAACCTAACAAAATAAACAGTAACTTCCATCAAAGTACTCGTCTAACAGCATGAAACTGAGGCTGGCTCAACTGAAGTGCTCTGCTGCCTACAATACTTTACTTTTGGCTGTCATTGAAACCCCGAGGAATAAAACGCCTCACGGCATAGATTATTGAAGAACCCAGAGCGCTACTTCCGGCCCAGTTTGTTATTATTTTCTTCACCACTTTTTATTTATTTTTCTGGCTTTTTCATGATCACCCCTGGAATCCTGACACTGCATAACTTAACACAGAAGACACAGATTAGCTTTTAGCAGGAAGAGAAATATTCAGGGCTTCATCGGAGAAGTACGCATGCGTGCGCACTTGTCCGGGCGTGCCAGGGCAGCGAAAGATGGAAGGAATGAGAGCGGGGATACGAATCAGGTATACAGCAAATACAATTATTTATTTGTTATCACGGAATATTTGATAAGCTTTAACATTATATATATATATATAAACATCAAGATAAATCATATATTATGTAAGTGTGTGTGTATATAAGTTTTCCGGAGGGTTGTTATGGGAGCGAGGTTCTGCAAAGGACATGCTACTGAATGAATGAATGAATGAATGAATGAATGAATGAATGTTTGTGTATGTATGTAGTAGCAGACAGGGTCTACACATACTGCTGTTTGCCAAGAGACGAAGCTACTAAAACGGCATTAGCATGTTTAACAAATTCCCTTTAATGTTTAAGGAGATCCACCTCACCAGGGGCTCATAGGGACAACTTGCCATCGGATAATCTAACACCCTGGCCAGTCCGCCACTGTATGTATGTATGCGCTCATGTATGATTGCTGAGGTCTTTTTAGTTTAAGACAATCAATCAATGCATCAAGGAGCAATTCAAATCCACGACCACCGTGCGGGCAGGCGATAGAGTTATCAGATTATAAGTCACGCCAAGGATATAGATTGACATGATAATAATAATGAGTTTAAGAAGTGCACGTCTGAACGTGCAGATAAAAAAGACTTTAACATTATCCTACTAATGGATACAACATAATTATTAATCAACTAAGACGAGTAGAAAAGGCCATGGTGATGATTCCCCTCATAGTGGCTGCAGAAATACAAATGAAACAAATCATGAAAACACGCCAACAAATGGGATTACATAGTACAGTATGTCCCGCAAAGAATGCCTTCATTCACGATCAATTATTTTGAAAACTGTCTGTTGCATCGTTATGAAATTTTTCCAGCCGTCTTATATTTACCCCCACCCAAGGAATATGACTTTGATAGGTCCAAAAACAACTTAAATCATCGAAAGCGGCGACATTTCTTTGATGTTTTGCTGAAAAACTAGTGATTTCTCGCTAACAAATTTATGTTTAAAGTAATGAAAGCCCCGCCAATTCAGATGACACACAAGGCGTATCCGGATTCGTATGGGAGTGGGTGCAATGAAAGAAGTAGGTAAAATCGACAGGGTCGGCTGCATTGCACCGGGTTTTTATCCCATATGGCTCAGTTTCTTTCCGCAGAGCGGAAAGCGTCGCACAAAGCGCGAACTCCGTACCTCCAGCGACGACCCTCGGGAGTCTCCGAAAAAATGCACTCGTGAAATGAATGACGCGGCCCAGATTCGAACATACAACCTTCGGAGCCCGAGTCAGACGGCTTGACCACTTCGCCACGGAGAATCCCGAGAGGGGTGCAATGTGTAATATTAGTAAAGACAGAGAATTTACAGAGGCATGGGGTAAATAATTTGTAAATTGACAGGAAAGTAGAAGGAATATATTTCTTACCTTATTTTTCATTTCCTTCTTGTTTCTTCAGCTGCTGGTTAATAATGTGTACACAAGTATTCGTGTTAGCTTTTTATATTGAGTTCGTGAAAGCTTCCAAATAGCTGTGCGTTAATGTGCGTATGGAGTGACCAGAAATGATACCGCAATTTAGTCATCATGTTTCCATTTTTAAGGATCTGTTCAGCTGTCTGTGTAGTTTGTTCACACGTACACATGGGTGACAGACCCGCTTTGAGTCTTCGTGAAAGATTGTCTACTCTGCTGTTTACTGTTCAGAGACGGAACATGATTACCTGTTTTGCACAATGAAAATAGTTGTCAGTGTCTCTGTAGTGTGCTTTCTTTTTAACGACCAAGATGTTGGTCCTCTTTTCATTGAAGTTTATAGATTGATTCGTATGCACGTGTGTTGTCCCCTAATTTGACAACGTGTTTGCTCTCACGTTTCTTGTTATGCCACAATATGTCAGTTTCCACCGCAATATTACTCTTCTGTTGGTATTCAATGCGTTTAGTGTGTGTGTGTGTGTTTTTTTTTTTTTTTCAATACAGTTGTTTGTCACCGCTGAGGGCTTGCGGAATTGAAAATTCATCACTGTGGAATACAAACTGTTGCCATTGACATTATGCTGATGCTGTAATGTTTAGGGCCTGCAATTCTTCTGAATATTTGTAGCAAAATATCCCAGTTGGTGTGCACGTGGATTAAGGTCTGCGATCTGCTCAGACCTTAATCTGTGTCGGACGATTCCAGTAGGTTGATGACTGCTCTCGGTTGCATAAAATTCAATCCATCCTTTCTCCAATAATCCTCTTCCTCTTTCAACACACGGTCCTCGAATTTTTCCAGTAACTTTTATCAATATTTAATAGCGCGGACCGGATTAGTATCCTGACGTCAGACAATTTGAATATAGTATTGTCAGCTGCCACCTGTCCTTTAATTTTAGCCCACACAAGTTCTATAGGGTTAAAATGAGAATGGTACGGCGGAAGTCTCAAGCACCCATGACGATGCTCTTCTATCAACTTGTCGATTTGATATTTCTTGCTTTTTGGCGTCTGTTTTACAAGGGACAACAATTCTAGCTAGAAATACGTTTCTGGAAATGGTATGTTTTCCATTCGGAGTCATATCTTTATTGCTCCCTTTGTGCTCGATGCTGTAGGTATTTTGTCTTCTTGGGCAACAACATTGATATCATGCATTGTCCATAATTGGACACGACGGTCTATCTAGGGATGGAAGCACAGTCTTCTCGAGCCAATATCTAAATACATTACCATTAATCTTATTATGATAATCCCTATTGTCTGTATGCTTTGATACGAACACGAGCCCAGCATTCTGTTGTAAGCCATTATGCGTATTACCAGCATGGGCCATGACCAAAAGCTGTCCTATACTACTGGGCACATATCGCTTTATCTGTCCATCCACTGATTGCCATTCCTTATCACTTGTGTGGTGCGCATTGATCCACATTTCATCCAAACACACTATGCCATAATTTTCTTTGCGCATTTCCCTTATTTCACGTAGGTATCTGCTTCTCATGGCTCCTAAATGCGGTTGCTCGCAAAGATTATTTCTACCGCCCTTGTACTTTCAAATAGTGAAGATAATGTCCTTATAATTTTCCACAAAGTTGTTTTGGATAGCTCTATGTTATTGTTCTTTCTGAACCAAACCCTAAGTTTTCTTACAGTCACTGTTTCTTTGGCATCCAGCATTTTTATAATGCTGGATAATCCTGGATATAAAATCCAAAATTTTTATAATTTTAGGAGTCTCCGTGGCGAAGTGGTCAAGCCTTTTGACTCGGGCTCCAAAGGTCGTGGGTTCGATTCCGGGCCGCATCCTTCGGTTCACGAGTTAAATTTTTCGGAGACTTCTGTGGGTCGTCGCTAGAGCTGCGGAGTTCGTGCTTTGTGCGATGCTTTCCGCGCTGCGGAAAGAGACCGAGCCATATGGGATAGAACCCGGTGCAATGAAGTCGACCCTGTCGTATATCAAGCGACTTTTTAAAGCATTTTTATAATAGCTCGCCTTATGACATCTTTGTCAAAGCTGTCGACGAAATGACCGTTTACTCAAACCCAATGCATGCATTGTTCTTTTTTCGGAATTTGTAATAGTATAAAACAGTTTCCTGCGATCAGCTCCTTGACAAAAATATGTGTACAACTTCATAGCGATTCTTTGAAGTGTATAATTTCGCATTCAATCCCATTGAAAAATATTCACACATTTCAATGTTAGCGATAAGTGGTAAGATTTAAAAAAAACAACAACATATTAATCAGGTTTCATGAAATAACCCACATTTTGAGACACCTCTGAATGAACAGTCCTAGTTTAAACAACGCGGGTAGTTGGCATAAGGCCAATCCCGTGAAAAAACGAACAATATTCAACACTGAGCGCTGATTGTCTGGCTACGCTGTAATACATTTAACATTATGAATTTCATCTCAGACCCGTAAATTATATACCGCATATAAACAAACTTTGAAATCTGCTGTAAAATCTCCAGAACAAAATTATTTTTGTTGGGTGGACATAATGATAAGGTTATATACTAAATCTCATAATTTTCCCTCAGTTGGTTACTGAGATATGGATGTTTATATTGGGGTCCCCCCCCCCAAAAAAAAAAGTACTATAGTAAGTAGTCAAAACCCATAAAGGCTTGGAATACATAAAAGTAAGCAATCAAAGCATTAAACATTTGGAATACATAGAAGTAAGTAATCAAGACGCTTGACAGCTAGAATTATATTGAAGTAAATAATCAAAACTCCTAATACCGTGGAGTACATAAAAGTCAGCAAACAAAACAAATAAACCTTTGGAATACACGATAGTAAGTATTCTAAATGCTTGAACGTTTGGAATACATTGAAGCAAATAATCAAAACACTTTAAATTTTAAAAGTTAAGAATGATCATCATCAAGCGTCTTCTCCTCTGACTTGGGCGATGAAGCTTCTCCACAATTTGCGATCTCCAAATGCATATATCAATTCGTACGCTGATACTCTTCCATGTCATGACATAAAGCTAGGAATACGCAAAGCTAGGAATACAGTAAATTAAATAACCACAACACGTTAACAGGTGTAGATATATTAAAGTGTGATAGGTTACTTTACTTTTAAAAAAATAATCAAGCCACTTCTAAATCAAGAAATAAATTCACGTAAATGATCAAACCACTTGAAAAGCTAGAAATACATTTACACAGAAAATAAAACAATATTAATGTTATGGATGCATTGAATTAAATAAACAAAACACTTTTCAGGCTAAGAATGCAGAGAAGAAAGTAATCACAATGCTGGAGGAAATGAGATAAGAATGTCGCCCCAGGTTAGTACATGAACCATCCTAATCTGTACATTGAATGAATCACCCCCATCCCCTACCTTTAAAAAACGAGAGAAAGATTGTGAGCGTTACTAGAGCACGATTACAAGAAACAAAATAGACGTTGCGGCTAAAGCTTTCGTCGAGCACAGAACAAACACACACAGACAGACACGCAAATACACGTAAAACACTTCATGACAATATTAAGGTTACTTATCTGTATCCTTGTTTGGCTGAATACGTCTTGAGCTAATATCAGTGGATGGAATTAACCGGATGTGTGGTTCAGGCGGTCACTGGACTGAAGGTCAATAACGTACATTACGTACCGAATTACTTGTGAAAGTAGATATGGCATTTATTTTTAAGAAAGGGGAAAATATTAAAGCTGATGTAGGACAGAGGTTAGGACGTTTACCTGTCTATCAGGTGGCCATTTATTCGGATCCTAACTGGCATGGAATTAGAAAAAAAGATCTATGATTTTATGCCACCCGTCTTGCCTAAAAAGGGTACTTGTAAATGTCATGAGAACCAAAGGCGGTTGGTGTTATATTGACCACATTGAATACCGAATCTCTACATAAATATTGGGCAAACACCATATACCTAATACTCTTCATGGCGTGCAAATGGGCTCGTCACAGAAAAACGTAGCTCTGATGGCTTGCCAGAAATGGGACAATTGCCGCAATGAATGAAAACAAGCTTGCATGCCCTGGGAACTAACCGTTCTATTGTGTGTTAAATTAAGTAAACATTTACATTAAATTGCCTCACAGAATAGAGGATTATTTAATAGTCTTAAGAGTATGGTGACACAAATATGAAAAGCGGCACCAGAAAATTATTTCTAAGAAAGTGAGAAATCTATTCCATATAATGGCACGAAAAATCGATAACGCATGTTTCAACAACAGTAGTACGTATCGATTCAATTTGAAGCTGAGTGTATGAAAAGACACAATGCGATAAAATACGTCTAATTGAAACACACCAACATGATAGATTAGCTTGAGTATTGTACTTACGGATCAGACTGCAGCGATTTGTCTTTCTCGTCTGCCATTGTCCTTGTAGGGCTTTGACTATAATAGTTCTGTCTGGTCGAGAGGCAACTGTAACAGTTATGATTACTTGCGATCCGACTGGCCTTGGGGTAACTATTAACACATCTGTTATATGTGCTTTGTCTAGCTGTGAAGCGATTATAACTGTTCTGCTTGTGTGTGTTCTGTCTAGCCATGAAGCGTCGATAACAGTTATCCTTACGTGTGATCCGCCTAGCCTTGAAGCAACTAATAATAGTTACGCTTACTTGTATTCTTTTTCCGTGGAGCAACTTTAACTGTTCTACCCACTTGTGTTCCATCGAGCCCTGAAGCAACTATAACAGTTCTACTCACTTGGTGCTCAGTTTAACTGAAGCAACTATAACAGTTCTACTCACTTGGTGCTCAGTTTAACTGAAACAACTATAACAGTTCTACTCACTTGGTGCTCAGTTTAACTGAAACAACTATAACAGTTCTACTCACTTGGTGCTCAGTTTAACTGAAACAACTATAACAGTTCTACTCACTTGGTGCTCAGTTTAACTGAAACAACTATAACAGTTCTACTCACTTGGTGCTCAGTTTAACTGAAGCAACTATAACAGTTCTGCTTACTTGGTGTTAAGTTTAACTGAAACAACTATAACAGTTCTACTCACTTGGTGTTCAGTTTAACTGAAACAACTATAACAGTTCTACTCACTTGGTGTTCAGTTTAACTGAAACAACTATAACAGTTCTACTCACTTGGTGCTCAGTTTAACTGAAGCAACTATAACAGTTCTGCTTACTTGGTGTTCAGTTTAACTGAAACAACTATAACAGTTCTGCTTACTTGGTGTTCAGTTTAACTGAAGCAACTATAACAGTTCTACTCACTTGGTGCTCAGTTTAACTGAAGCAACTATAACAGTTCTACTCACTTGGTGCTCAGTTTAACTGAAACAACTATAACAGTTCTACTCACTTGGTGCTCAGTTTAACTGAAACAACTATAACAGTTCTACTCACTTGGTGTTCAGTTTAACTGAAACAACTATAACAGTTCTACTCACTTGGTGCTCAGTTTAACTGAAGCAACTATAACAGTTCTACTCACTTGGTGTTCAGTTTAACTGAAACAACTATAACAATTCTACTCACTTGGTGCTCAGTTTAACTGAAGCAACTATAACAGTTCTGCTTACTTGGTGTTCAGTTTAACTGAAACAACTATAACAGTTCTGCTTACTTGGTGTTCAGTTTAACTGAAACAACTATAACAGTTCTGCTTACTTGGTGTTCAGTTTAACTGAAACAACTATAACAGTTCTACTCACTTGGTGCTAAGTTTAACTGAAGCAACTATAACAGTTCTGCTTACTTGGTGTTAAGTTTAACTGAAACAACTATAACAGTTCTACTCACTTGGTGTTCAGTTTAACTGAAACAACTATAACAGTTCTACTCACTTGGTGTTCAGTTTAACTGAAACAACTATAACAGTTCTACTCACTTGGTGCTCAGTTTAACTGAAGCAACTATAACAGTTCTGCTTACTTGGTGTTCAGTTTAACTGAAACAACTATAACAGTTCTGCTTACTTGGTGTTCAGTTTAACTGAAGCAACTATAACAGTTCTACTCACTTGGTGCTCAGTTTAACTGAAGCAACTATAACAGTTCTACTCACTTGGTGCTCAGTTTAACTGAAACAACTATAACAGTTCTACTCACTTGGTGCTCAGTTTAACTGAAACAACTATAACAGTTCTACTCACTTGGTGTTCAGTTTAACTGAAACAACTATAACAGTTCTACTCACTTGGTGCTCAGTTTAACTGAAGCAACTATAACAGTTCTACTCACTTGGTGTTCAGTTTAACTGAAAGCAACTATAACAGAGTTCTACTCACTTGGTGCTCAGTTTAACTGAAGCAACTATAACAGTTCTGCTTACTTGGTGTTCAGTTTAACTGAAACAACTATAACAGTTCTGCTTACTTGGTGTTCAGTTTAACTGAAAGCAACTATAACAGTTCTACTCACTTGGTGCTCAGTTTAACTGAAGCAACTATAACAGTTCTACTCACTTGGTGCTCAGTTTAACTGAAACAACTATAACAGTTCTACTCACTTGGTGTTCAGTTTAACTGAAACAACTATAACAGTTCTACTCACTTGGTGCTCAGTTTAACTGAAGCAACTATAACAGTTCTGCTTACTTGGTGTTCAGTTTAACTGAAACAACTATAACATTTCTGCTTACTTGGTGTTCAGTTTAACTGAAACAACTATAACAGTTCTGCTTGCTTGGTGTTCAGTTTAACTGAAACAACTATAACAGTTCTGCTTACTTGGTGTTCAGTTTAACTGAAACAACTATAACAGTTCTGCTTACTTGGTGTTCAGTTTAACCGAAGCAACTATAACAATTCTGCTTACTTGGTGTTCAGTTTAACTGAAGCAACTATAACAGTTTTGCTAAATTACGTTCCGACTATAAATAACAGTTCTGCTCACTTGTGTTCCGTCTAACTCTGAAGCAACTATAACAGTTCTGCTTACTTGAGTTCAGTCTAGCTCTGAAGAAACAATAACAGTTCTGCTCACATTTGTTCCTCCTATCTCTGAAACAAATATAACAGTTTCGTTCACTTGTGTTTCGTCTATCTCTGAAGCAGCCATAACAGTTCTGCCTCCTGTGTTTTATCTGTCACTGATGCATTAACACAGCAGTCTCATTTTCTTGTGTAAGTTGGTTTGATTTGGTTTGGTTTAGTCGATGGATCAACATCACGGCACATGGGTGTAACCCATAAGTGCTCATTTCTACTCCTAACTCAAGCCTGAGTTGGGAGAATCTCAGCTCAGTGCACGAACTCCGTAGCACCGGCGAGGATCCTGAAATACTTTGGGTAGATTTTTAACTCTAAATTGTGCCCGGCAGCTCCGTTAGGCTACTCTTTTTCGATTTCCAACTGCCAAGGGATTTTTACGTACGCAGCAATATACATGGGCGTCCGATCTCTCTACCCCGAGACCAAGGGGGCTAGAAGTCCACGTGAAAAAATCCCAACCCTCACTTTGGCTTGAACTCTAGATCTCCAACACTCGAGGCGGACACCATACCTCGAGACAACTCAGCCCTCTTTTCCTGGGTAAAGACAGAGATAAACATAGCCTCATTACAAAAACTGTCCGTAGGGTTTCGAAGTGTCTTATCATATATCGGTATCAACGGTAAACTGAGGTAAGGTGACCAGTTTTCTTATTCCCCAAATTTCCTTCCCAAACAATTCACAGAACATTATCGATACTATCTCGTCCCCATTTTATGGGACTAGATAGGCCACAGGGCCGTGCTGATCGATGACCACTGAGAATTGAGTTCGGACTACTTTCTTTGTAAACAAACGCACCAAAGCGCATGTCATCAAGGCCCCTTTTCTTGTGTGTTGATTGTGAGCTCACGTGTGTACATACTCTTGTAATTTATCGTTGTTCAATATTAGCTAGGTTACATAAATTGGTGATGATGCCTCCTAAGTACAATAAATAAATACACCAAAGCGAGATGTCTAATTGCTAAGCTTTACAAGAATACAAGCACAAGTGACAACATTGACGTTTCGACTAGAGCCTTCGTCATCTTACAGAAAAAGAACAGACAGCTGTTACAACTACGTATAAAAATGTACAAACTTATATATATATATATATATTTTTTAAATTCACATATCCTTTACAGGACATCGCTGTCAACAGCAGCATCTTTCAGCTGTCTGTTGATTTCTTGGCAAGATTACGCTCAGCAGTGTGCCATTGCTTTCTGAGCGGCCGACTCAGTTATCCCACAAGTCACCAGCGGGGGTAGAACCGCTACCAGTTCTCGTCCGCTACGAGACTCTGCGTGATAAACGGGATTACGGAGAAACTGTGGCTAATGGCTTTGCGAACGCGGTTTGTGAGCCCGTATACCCGGGTTCGAAACCCAGTGGTGCTGGTTTTTTTTCGAAAAAGGAATAGGGGCCGGTCGTTCAGAAAGCAATGGCAAACTACTGAACGTAACACTTGCCTAGTATATCAACAGCAGCTGAAAATGCTGGTGTTGACTGCAACGTCCCATAAGGGATACGCAACAGAAAATTTAAAATTGTAACCCCTCGGCCAGAGAGACCGGCACAAACTTATATAGCTGATGTTAATCCGTTACTGAAGTAGGTTATACCATAATACTCATTGAGCGTACAGATCGAATAACAGATAGCTGGCTGAGGGTCATTGACCATAGGTATGGGGGAAAGGCAATCTCACTAGTAACAAAACGAGTGGCTTAGGCCAAATGGAAGGTTAGAGGTGAGCGCATGGATATAGGGTGAGCTAAAGGCTCGCCATGTAAATGGGCCCTATAAAAATGGTGTGAAGCATTTGAAACGTAAACAATAAGGAACAATTATGACATACACAGTGTTTGGCGGCTTTATTTAATGTGCAAAAGGGGGTGGGGATGTCATAAGAAGGACAACAAATGTATGGATGTGTCACAAAAATAAAACACCGCGTTTAACCAGTTGATTACTATAGAGACTTTCTGATTAATCGGCCTATCTGCAAAGCCAAAACTATTTTCTTACTAACAGAAAAAAACAAATTGGATGTCAAAATCCCCAGGACGGTCAAAAGTTGCAGCTGCACGTGTTTACATAGGGTCGACAAAGTGGGAACATTTGGAAGTGAGTGAGATGAGTCCATACATCGCTTTGACAGTTCATAAACAGGTTGGATTTAAGCGGAAGTACTCAGCTCGGGAGAAAACATTCCGTCTGTAATTTAGAGTTTCCGGACATCAAGCGAAATGGCGGCTTGTTATTGAAAACTGTTGTTGGGATCATACAGTAATTCGCTAGCTTGGTGTGGGAGTCAAAACAAGTGATGACAACTCTGACATTGATTGAGCCAGGGAGGATATATTCTTGACAATGGATCATATGCCCAAATAACACCTGTGTGGACATAATGAATACCGTCACGTGATCAATTTTAGGTTTTGCCATAAACCATGATTGGGAGAAACAGTGTTGACCAAAACCGTGGATTAGGATGGACGTGTTTGTGGGAGAGCTCTACAGTGTTAGATTAATTTAAAATTAACTAGCATGTGTCGTTATGGTAAAGTGTAGCAGCCATCCCTGAATGAGGATAGTTTGCATAAGGTAGTTATATAGTCTAATTAGTCCTAATTAATATAGGCAGTAGTCTTGTTAAAGCTAGAGTGTGATGATTAGCACTGTTAGTTGGAAACTAGTTAGAGTAGTGAAGTGATAATTGGCTCTGCTAGGATGAATAGGATAGCGGGGTGATAATTGGAGAGATTTAAGATGGGTTGGGAGATGGGGAAAGTGCTCAATGGGGAGGGATCTTTCAGTGGGTTGCCCACTGAAAGTTTGCGCTCTGTTATTGGTCTTTCCTTGTCATAGCCTAATTCGGACGTAGGTGAGGAGCTAATATGCTCTATGACAGTGTTTAGTTAGCTGTAACATAACTGAGCAAGGCAATAGGCTTACACTCAGCCAGTAGGATCAGTGACTAGTACTATCACCAGATGTGTTGTTTTTCTCACAGGTTCCATACCAGTTACGAGGAAGTTCAACACTGGGTTTGATGAAGTGCAACGTCAATTAGACATAACACCAGTTGGACACAAAAATGTTTCTTACAAAAAAGGAATAACGTCCGAGAAGAAAGATGGTTCACCTAAGATGGGTGATGATTGTTGATGCAACACAGCATAAGAACATTGGTACCTAAACAAGAACATTAAAATATAATAGTCACATGGTGTGATATATTCTAGTGAAATAGTTCAAAAGACATGATACCTGAACCTAGATAGACACTAGTTAGGTTCAAGTATATTAACAATAACAGTGATACCTAAATACTCACTACAAAGGATTTGTGCATTCTTTAAGAACGATAGGAAATTATGTGCATTGGGCAACCGGTCCATGATCAGCTGTAATTTACAAACAGTATCTATTTCGGATGATCAGGAAGATGGATTACCAGGTAGCTACAGATGACAGTCGGTGTCCGGCAGGAGAGATACAGTACCGGGTGAGGTGGACTTGTTCTGATTTAACGTGCTGTGGTGTGTCCTTGCAAGGATGAACTGACAATGCTATTATCTGAGAGTCCGATCCTACACACATTATAGAACACATCACACATTTTCTTCGCATACACGTCTCATATACGTTACACTTTTCTTTTAATAAATTAATCTGTATTAATTTTTAGAAGCAAGAGTTGTTGAATATGTTGCGTTGGGGAATTATGAGAGGGGGCATAGTACGACAGTGAGAGAGTGATAGGAAAAGGTGTCCATGGGCTGATGGAGTGTGTTGGACGGAAGCTGGTGGATTCTCCAGGATATTGATAGGAAAGAAAAATTATAATGTGGGTGTTGACTCTCCTCACTCCAGGGACGACACTTTAAAGGAGGACACGACATTATTGGGACTCGTCCGGGATCTTTGGACAGCGGGATCTCTCGTAAACGGAATCCTTGGACAGCGGGATCTCTCGTAAACGTGATCTTTGGACAGCGGGATCTCTCGTAAACGGAATCCTTGGACAGCAGGATCTCTCGTAAAAGTGATCTTTGAACAGCGGGATCTCTCGTAAACGGGATCTTTGGACAGGGGGATCTTCTGACAACGGAGTCTTTTGACACGGGATCCTTAGTTATAAGACGGAGATATCATATTGGAGAATCCAGCTAGAGTGAATGTGGATAGGGGTTAGGACACATATCTTACCTGTTCACACTTCACACGTCTGCATATGTCTGTGTTCCTGATTCTACTCTTGTCTCTGAGTGAATGTGCTGTGTGTTGTAATATCTAGATTTATAGTACTTGGTCATATATCTGTATATTAATTTGCAGCTATATTGTACTCAACCTGCTACCTTACCTCTCTGAAATGGCCACCCCGAGACTAACCACTGCAGAATTAAAGGCAAAGGGGGAAGAAATGGGATTGGCGGGTTCTGCTCTAACGGATTACATACAGGAAGTGGAGAGAGAGTATCGTCAAGCAGAAAGGGAAGATCGAAAGGCCGAGTTGGAATTGACAAGGATGGAGTTGGAACAAGAAGCTAGAAAATTGGAAGCAGAGCAGGCTGCTAAGAAATTGGAAGCTGAGCAGGCAGCTAGGAAACTTGTAGTTGAGGAAGCTGCTAGGAAACGGGAAGCGTAGCAGGAGGCTCAGAAAAGGGAGCACGAATACCGGATGAGGGAACTCGAGTTGAAGAGTCAATCTAATGGGGAAACTGAGGGAGCCGTTGGAGGTTCCTCCATCCCAGGCTCAACACCAGTAGGTGGACATGGTTACCATGCTATGAAGTTTCCTTTAGCGGTCTACGAGGAGGACAAAGAGAAGATTGACCAGTACCTTCAACGCTTCGAGGCAATGTCTGTTGCTATGGGTCTGGACCGTGAGAAATGGTGTCTTAAGCTATCCCAGGGATTACGCTGGACGGGCTATGAGGTTTATTCTCGCCTGCCACCAGGACATGAGAACAATTATAACGAGTTGAAGACGGCTCTGCTGAAACGATTCGAGGTTACGTCACATACCTACCGGAAAAAATTTCGAGCAGCGAAACGAGAACCGGGAGAGTAGTTTGCCGCCTACAGTTTGCTTCTAAAATCGTATCTCCATAAGTGGATAGATTTGGCTGGGTTCGCACATGACTATGAGAGTCTGGAAGAGCTTATGGTGGTCGACCAGCTGAAGATGCAAATGTCTAAACCTCTCAGGACGTTCCTGGAAGAACAAGGAGCGGAACGTATTGACCTCGTGACAAAATTAGCAGAACGGTTCGTCGAGGTACATGGGGAGGCAGGGGAAAACCTTTCCACTAACACCAAAAGTCTGGAGAAACATGACAAGAAGAAAGCCAAAAACTCAGGAACCAAAAAGTGGGAACCTTATGTGCAAAAATCAGAGGATAGTTCAGAGAAAAAGAAGGAGGGAAACAAGAGCACTTCAAGCTCTACACCAAAACGACCGTGGTTGGAGAAGTGGTGTTCAATTTGTAAGTCACCCTCTTACAATACGAGGGACTGCAAATCGAAGGCTAAGAGCCCTCACTTCGCAGCATGTCAAGTGACTTCCAAGGAGGTTGTCACGGAAAATGCCAAGGTCAACAAGGAAGCTCGCCACCAGGAGAGCTCACTCAAGTCCGGCACTAGAAAATCTAGGACAGGGAAATGGTGCAACCAATGCAAGTCAAACACGCACAATGCTATTGACTGCAGGGAAAAGTCAGGAGACACTCAATTCATCGTGTTCCCCGGGAAACCTAAGGTGGAGCCCACCGAACAGGTCGAGGCCGAGGAAGAGACTCCAGACCAGGAAAAACCACTTGTAGTGGAATTGGTAGAGGTTAACGGTCGTCAAGTGGAGTGTTTGTACGACACAGGACTGGACGGGGAGGCCGTGATTTCTGCGGATCTGGTACATCCAGAACAATTCACAGGTGAGACCATGGAGATACAGCCTGCACAGAGGAGTGCTGTGGTCATGAAGTTGCCCATTGCTAATGTGGAGATTCGGTCAAGCTATGTCATCGGCACCATCAAGGCCGCTGTATTGACCGATCCCATTTTTCCAGTAATCCTCGGTTGCCGGTATGTCTTTCTGGGATTGCCCAGGGAGCCAATCCATATGGGAGCAATACAGACTCGCTCTCAGACGAGAACGGAAGAGGCAGAAGCAATTGTGACTAACCCACTGCCGGGGGAGCTACGAACTGCCCAGAGTGAGGATGCTACTTTACGTCCTTGCTACAAACAGCTGCAGAAAAGTGCTGATCCACCAGGACGGGGGCAGTACTACAGGAAGAATAGGATACTCTACAGGAGAGCAGGAAGGGGAGAGAACCTATACGGTCAGTTGGTCGTCCCGAAAGCTCACCGGTCCCAGATTCTTCATATGGGGCATACCATCTCCTTTAGTTCACATATGGGTATTGCCGCCACCATGCAGCGAATTTCCTGCCATTACTATTGGCCGGGAATGACAGATGATGTGCGTCGGTATGTGAAGTCATGCCCTGGAGTGCCAGAGGGTGGCACCGAAACACTGGACAGCACCGGTGGTCTTGGGTGAGATGCCCATCATGAACTCTCCTTTCGAGAGGGTAGCCATCGATATCGTGGGTCCACTTCCCAGGACTAGGAAGAGGAACATGTATATACTCACAATGGTGGATTGCTGTACAATGTGGGGTGAGGCCATACCGTTGACCACGATTGACTCGAAAAGAGTGGCGGACGCACTGATGGAGGCCTTTACCAGATTAGGCTTTCCGGATCAAATTCTGACGGACAATGGGTCTCAGTTTTGTGGAAAGCTCATGGAGGAGGTATTTAGGGTGTTTCACTCTAACCACATACATACCAGCCCTTACCACCCTCAAGCCAATGGACAAGTAGAGCGTTTCAACGGCACGTTGATGACAATGCTCAGGAAACTAGCGCAGGAAAAACCTGATAGGTGGGATGAATATATCACAGCAGCCCTTTTTACCTATCGGGAAGTTCCTCATGGCTCAACAGGACTACCACCCGCTACGTTGCTGTTTGGTCGTCCAATCAAAGGACCGTTGGAAGCCATGTTGAGGAGTTGGACTGAAGAGGGGACGTCAGAAGAAGTGATCTCATCCTATAAATACGTGGAGGAACTGAAAGAAGACCTCCACAAGGGATGGACTCTGGCAAATCAAAACTTTAAAAAGGCCAGGAACAGACATACGGCTTACTACAACCGTAGGTCTAAAGACAGATCTCTAGAGGTGGGAGATAAAGTCTTGTTGCTACGGGAAACAACAAACTGGAGATAGGTTGGCAAGGACCATTTCCCGTGGAAAGGGTGATATCCAGAACCAACTATCAGATCCGGATCCTGGGAAAGTCGAAGATTTTCCATATCAATCTCTTGCGGAAATACGAAGAGAGACCCTGAGACCAGGCACCTCACCTCATGGCAATGGCAGTTGCAGTGGAGACTGAAGTGGGAACCAACGAGGGCAGGAAATAGTCCTTGGTACACCAGGAAACCTATAGGGATGTGCAAGTGAACCCTGATCTGACCTCCCAGGAGAGGGAAAAGATAACCCAAGTTCTCAAGTCTCATAAGGAGATACTGACTGATAAACCAGGACGAACGAGGTTGTTGGAGTTCGAGATGACTTTGACCACGCAGGAGCCTGTTCGTCAAAAGGTTTACCCAGTGCCATTCTCTAAAGAAAAGGCCCTGGAGGAGGAAATACAGAAACTGCTGGAGGATGACGTGATTGCACCATCCACATCCCCATACAATGCGGGGGTAGTTTTGTTACGCAAACCAAGCGGAGAACACCGGTTATATATAGATTACCGACTTCTGAACAGTCATACACAATTTCAGGTGGAACATTTGCCGAATCCAACTCAGTTATTCGCTAGGCTCCATAAGGCTCGGTACTTTTCAAAGGTGGATCTGAGTCGGGGTTACTATCAGATACCAGTCAAACCGGAGATTCGACCACTGTTGGCTTTCAGTACACCCAGTGGACACTACGAGTTCAAGATCATGCCCTTTGGACTCAGCAATGCACCCAGTGTGTTTACACGCATGATGAGGAATGTACTTGATCCTTTACAGGATCCGTCCATCATCTCATTCATGGATGATATTCTGATCTCCAGTGACAGCTTGGATGACCACTTACAATCCTTGGAGAGAGTGTTTAATAGGCTCAATGAAGCAGGGCTTACTGCTCGTCCAACCAAGTGCATGATTGGTTACCAGACTCTGGAATTTCTAGGTCACACCATCACTCCAGGACACATTGTCCCAGAAGAGAAGAACCTGGAGAAAATCAGAAATGCACAAAGGCCAAAAACGAAGAAGGATGTGCGATCTTTTCTCTCGTTGTGTGGGTTCTACCACAAATTTATCCCACATTTCACTGAACTGGGAGCTCCATTGACGGAAACCTTGAAAAAAGGAATCCCGGACCAAATCATTTGGACACCAGAATGTGAGACTGCCTATAGTCAGTTAAAGGAGGCCTTGGTCAGCAAACCTGTATTACAGCTCCCTGACCTTTCCAAACCATTTGTGTTGAGAACGGATGCGAGGGCGATTGGGATTGGGGCAGCCTTGTTACAGGAAGGAAAAGACGATGCTTCGGTTTTGAAACCTGTGGCATACGCAAGCAAGAAACTTCTCCAGGCGGAGAGGAATTATTCAACCGTCGAGAGAGAGTGCTTGTCCCTTGTATGGGCAGTGCAAAAATTCCAGCCATATTTGTATGGAGTTAAGTTTCGAGTCCAGTCGGATCATCAGCCCCTGATGTTCCTGGCTACTTCTCAGAAGCTCAACGCCCGTTTGATGCGGAGGTCGGTGTTACTTCAACCCTATAATTTCACAGTGGAATACATTCCTGGGAAGGAAAATGTTGGAGCGGACTTCTTGTCAAGACACCCAGCTCCTGAAGAAGAGGAATGAATCATCTGGATTAAACTTACGGTGGAGAAGAGTGAGATGGACTACTCTCTTAAGAATTGGTTGAAGGTTGGATTCAAGGTTGGATTTAAGCGGAAGTACTCAGCTCGGGAGAAAATATTCCGTCTGTAATTTAGAGTTTCCGGACATCAAGCGAAATGGCGGCTTGTTATTGAAAACTGTTGTTGGGATCATACAGGGAGGATAGATTCTATGTCACAAAAATAAAACACCGCGTTTAACCAGTTGATTACTATAGAGACTTTCTGATTAACCGGCCTATCTGCAAAGCCAAAACTATTTTCTTACTAACAGAAAAAAACAAATTGGATGTCAAAATCCCCAGGACGGTCAAAAGTTGCAGCTGCACGTGTTTACATGGGGTCGACAAAATGGGAACATTTGGAAGTGAGTGAGATGAGTCCATACATCGCTTTGACAGTTCATAAACAGGTTTGATTTAAGCGGAAGTACTCAGCTCGGGAGAAAACAGTCCGTCTGTCATTTAGAGTTTCCGGACATCAAGCGAAATGGCGGCTTGTTATTGAAAACTGTTGTTGGGATCATACAGTAACTCGCTAGCTTGGTGTGGGAGTCAAAACAAGTGATGACAACTCTGACATTGATTGAGCCAGGGAGGATAGATTCTTGACAATGGATGATATGCCCAAATAACACCTGTGTGGACATAATGAATACCGTCACGTGACCAATTTTAGGTTTTGCCATAAACCATGATTGGGAGAAACAGTGTTGACCAAAACCGTGGATTAGGATGGACGTGTTTGTGGGAGAGCTCTACAGTGTTAGATTAATTTAAAATTAACTAGCATGTGTCGTTATGGCAAAGTGTAGCAGCCATCCCGGAATGAGGATAGTTTGCATAAGGTAGTTATATAGTCTAATTAGTCCTAATTAATATAGGCAGTAGTCTTGTTAAAACTAGAGTGTGATGATTAGCACTGTTAGTTGAAAACTAGTTAGAGTAGTGAAGTGATAATTGGCTCTGCTAGGATGAATAGGATAGCGGGGTGATAATTGGAGAGATTTAAGATGGGTTGGGAGATGGGGAAAGTGCTCAATGGGGAGGGATCTTTCAGTGGGTTGCCCACTGAAAGTTTGCGCTCTGTTATTGGTCTTTCCTTGTCATAGCCTGATTCGGACGTAGGTGAGGAGCTAATATGCTCTATGACAGAGTTTAGTTAGCTGTAAAATAACTGAGCAAGGCAATAGGCTTACACTCAGCCGGTAGGATCAGTGACTAGTACTATCACCAGATGTGTTGTTTTTCTCACAGGTTCCATACCAGTTACGAGGAAGTTCAACACTGGGTTTGATGAAGTGCAACGTCAATTAGACATAACACCAGTTGGACACAAAAATGTTTCTTACAAAAAAGGAATAACGTCCGAGAAGAAAGATGGTTCACCTAAGATGGGTGATGATTGTTGATGCAACACAGCATAAGAACATTGGTACCTAAA
This sequence comes from Cepaea nemoralis, assembly GCA_014155875.1. Taxonomy (NCBI): domain Eukaryota; kingdom Metazoa; phylum Mollusca; class Gastropoda; order Stylommatophora; family Helicidae; genus Cepaea; species Cepaea nemoralis. The sequence continues at coordinate 30,789 of JACEFZ010019367.1, forward strand.
CAAGAACATTAAAATATAATAGTCACATGGTGTGATATATTCTAGTGAAATAGTTCAAAAGACATGATACCCGAACCTAGATAGACACTAGTTAGGTTCAAGTATATTAACAATAACAGTGATACCTAAATACTCACTACAAAGGATTTGTGCATTCTTTAAGAACGATAGGAAATTATGTGCATTGGGCAACCGGTCCATGATCAGCTGTAATTTACAAACAGTATCTATTTCGGATGATCAGGAAGATGGATTACCAGGTAGCTACAGATGACAGTCGGTGTCCGGCAGGAGAGATACAGTACCGGGTGAGGTGGACTTGTTCTGACTTAACGTGCTGTGGTGTGTCCTTGCAAGGATGAACTGACTATGCTATTATCTGAGAGTCCGATCCTACACACATTATAGAACACATCACACATTTTCTTCGCATACACGTCTCATATACGTTACACTTTTCTGTTAATAAATTAATCTGTATTAATTTTTAGAAGCAAGAGTTGTTGAATATGTTGCGTAGGGGAAGTATGAGAGGGGGCATAGTACGACAGTGAGAGAGTGATAGGAAAAGGTGTCCATGGGCTGATGGAGTGTGTTGGACGGAAGCTGGTGGATTCTCCAGGATATTGATAGGAAAGAAAAATTATAATGTGGGTGTTGACTCTCCTCACTCCAGGGACGACACTTTAAAGGAGGACACGACAGGACGTGATCAGACCTCATAAGAATGCAAAAAACAAGAAAACACCACAAATTCCAAACAACAGAAACGACACTGCAATGGCCGCACAAAGGTATAAATGCCTAAACTCACGTGAAACACAATATTTAAGCAGAATGAGACAAAACATGGGGTACTAGACACTGAAGCCACAACCACAAAAACATAGTGTCCGATGTCCGATGTCCATTTGAGAAAAAAAAACCAAACTTTCCACCTTGGCTTAACCAGCCCATGTGGCATTGGTTAGTGACCTGGTGGTTCATATTGCGGTGTAGGTTTGTTTGTTTCTTTGTGCCAGTGATAGCTGGCTTATATAATATTTTCTGACGTACCTCCGGCAGTTGACCCCACAGTCAGCGTGATCTCACTCGATCCGTACGCCCCCGAGTGTTACATTTCTTAACCTACTCCGGTGACGTATTAAAGTTAACTATATAATTTGTGTATATCTTCATATAGTTACTGTGTGCTGATGAAGGCTCTAGCTGAAAGTCCATATTGTTACTTATGTGTGTGCTCTTGTAAAACATTTCCTTTTCGAAGTTCAACCAGTTTCATTTCTCATGTTGAGCTGAGTTGAGCTAAGAACCGAGATCACTGTACTCAGGAGATTACCACACACGCTCTGTCTCCTTGTTCAACAGCCAGAGAAGATGTCTGTGTAAAGTGTGAGAATTTGTTAATACTAGTTTCAGTGATTAGTGTGAGGCATCGTGTAAGTGTCTAGATCTGATGATGTGTGTAAGTGTGTATGTTGGGGATGTATGTGTGGAGGGACTTGTGAGTGGGAGATGTGTGGTGGGTGAGGGATGTGTGTGTGGGTGGAGGATATTGGGGTGGAAGTGTGTGGGTGTTGGTGGGTGGGTGCTTGTGTTGCTGGGGAATGTGTATGTGTGACGGGTGTAGTGGGTGAATGGGTGTGTGGTGGTGGGAAGATTTTGTAGGTTGAGGGATGGTTTTGTGATGGGTGTGGGGATGTGTTTGTGGGTGGGGGATATGTCTATGTGTTTGGGGTGTGTGTGTGGGTGGATGATGCATGTTTTGTGGTGAGCGTGTTTGTAGGTGGGGGATGTGTGCTTGGGTGGGAGATGGTGGGTGGGGGTCTATGTGTGGGTGCGGACTGTGTATATGTGTGGGGTGTCGTGTGGGAGGGGAGATGGGTGAAGGTGTGTGGGTGGATGGGGGAGGTGTGATTGGACTGTGGGATATGATAGTAGGGTAAAGGATTATGTGAGGGTGGGGGATGTGTTTGACTGGGTGGTTTGGCTGTGTGAGTGTGGGGGTAGATGAGAGATGTATGTGTTGATGGGTGGGTGGGAGATGTGTAGGTGTGAGTGGTTGTGGGATGAATACGTGAGTGGATAAATTTGTTTGGGGAATGAGTGTATGGGTGGGGGATGTATGTGTGTGTGGGAAGATGTGTGTGGGAAGATGTGTGTGGGTGGGGATGTGTGTGGGGGTATATGTGGGTGGTGAGGTGTGTGTGGATGGGAGGTGTGTGTTTGGCTGGGTGGTTGGGGTGTGTGGGATGGTGGTGGAGGATATGTGAGTGGGTGGAGTGTTGGTGGGTGGAGGTTGGGTGTGTGGGTGGGGGGATGAGACAACGAAAGAGTTAGTGTGTGTGAAAAAAGAAAAAAAAATAGAAAAGACAGACAGACAGACAGACAGACAGATAGAGAGGGTTGAGCGCACGTATGTCATGTGACATGCTATTCCATATTTTGTCTGTATACACATCATAATTATCAGTTTTACTGCAACTCGATTTACTAACATATTTTTTATATTTTTGTGAGAATGCTCACGATAATCGTCACCGTAGATGTGTAAAGTGTGGGAGTGTATTCACATTAGCTTCAGTGATTATTTGAAGCATCATGTGTGTGTCTAGATGTGAGGATTGTGTTAGTGTTGGGGGATGAATTGGCGGGTGGGGGTATATGTGTGAGGGTATGTGTGAATGGGTGAGTGGAGAGATGTGTTGGTGGGTGTGGGAATATGTGTGTGGATGAGGAAAGTGTCTGTGTAGAAATGTGAGTGGAGTCAGTGGGGGTGTCAGTGTGTGCAAGGTATGTGAGTGAGTGAGTGGGTATTGGTGGGTGGGGTGTGGATGTGTGGGTGGGGGTATGTGGATGGGTGTGTGGGAATGTGTGTAGGGGGTGTGGGGGATGTGTTTATGGGTTATGGGAAGGTTGTGACTGATGTGTATATGCTTCAAAGAGGTGAGTGGGTTAGGGATGTCTGTGTTGTTCGGTGTTTGTGTGTGGGTGAGGGATTGTGTTTATGGGGAGTGTATATGTTGATTGTGGAGGTGTGTGGATGGGTGGGAGACGCGTGGGATGCGTGGGGAGGTGTGGGATGTGTGGGTTTGTGGGGGATGTGTAGGTGGGTGTGGAGACGAGTGGGTTGGTGGGTAGAGGGATGTGTGTATGGATTGTGCGTGGGGGTGGGTGAGGGATGTGTAGGAGGAGGATGTGTGTTTGGGTTTGTGTGTTTGCGTGGGTGTTGTTGGGTAGTGGGATGTGTGAGTGTTGGCGGGTGGGTGATATGTGGGTGTTGGTAGGTGGGGGATGTGTTTGTGGGGGATGAATGTTTGCGTGGGAGATGAGTGTGTTGGTGGGGAAATGTGTGTCGATGGGGGATGTGTGTGTGGGTGGATGTGAAATGTGTGGATAGGCGGGGAAATGTGTGTGTGGATGGAAAGATGTGTGGGTATGAGCTGTTGATGTGTGAGTGGGTGAGGGATATGTGTGTGTTGGTGCGGGATGTGTGTGTGTGAGGTGTATCTGTGTGTGGTTGGAGGGTTTGTGAGTGAGTGGAGCATGTGTGTGTGGGTGAGCTTGAGTGGATTGGGGTATGTGTGAGTGGGTGGAAAGATGCGTGTGGGTGGGTGAGGGATGTGTGTGAGGGTGGGTGCGAGATGTCTAAGTTGGTGCCGGGATCTGTAAGTGGGTGGAGGGATGAGTATGGGATGTGTGGTGAGTGGGGGATGTGTAGTGGGTGGATGATGTGTAGGTATAGGTGCATTATGTGTGAGTAGGTGAGGGATGCGTGTGTGGATTAGTGCGGGATGTATGTGTGTATGTGGGAGGGGGGATGTGTCACATAACATGAGAATATGCTTTGTTTATGCTTACAACATTCATTTGACAATGGTTTTTGTTTTCCTATGTGAATGCATCATGCACTGTTGATGAACAAAAGATGAGTGATTGGAAGGGCCGAATGTAAGATGGGCCTACGCGCCCAATTTGTTACCCTTTGAAAATAAAGATCAATTCAATTCACTTCAATTCAATTGAATGCAACTGCTATCTGACTGAAAGTTCCCCTGTCCCTCTCAGTTTTCAGATTCGCCCAGAACCCCTGCCATTTCCCGTAGAGTAGAACTAGAATCGTCATACATGACAGAACTTTTTTCAAAAATAAAATACCTTACCAAGAAACATATATCAATCGTATATAGTAAAAACATGTTAAAATGTGATATAGCCGTTGTATTGTTGCGTATATTTGAGACATGCCCAATAATGATGCACGCTGAGAACCATCTAATGGCGGCAATGATGTCTTTCTGAGGTCAAGGATTGAATGCGTAGGAACGAAATAAAAATATGAGAGTATTCTTCGAGAAGCGGGCGAAGGCGCAAATTGAATGAAAAAACCAAAAATCGACAATGGCAATATTTTTTCTCATGCTTTTGCAACAGACACATTTGAAGACGTAGTGGTCATCTTGGTGCAAGTGGGTCTAAACGAAGGCAAGGGAGAGCGGAAAATGGGGGGGGGGGGGGGGGGGGAGGGGTCAGACGTGTTTGAGACTACTGTGATCTAATGACATGGCGATCCATGGCAGATTATCATGATGTTGAATGGTATTTACCTACCTACCTACCTACCTACCTACCTATTTATCTATTTATGTCTGTCAGTCTGTCTGCTTTTCTAAATGACAGTCTGCTACTTACTGTATTAGTTAAGATAATATGTTTGACGAATGTATTTTGTGTTTAAAGTAAGGATGTCACGTATGAAACTAGATCGTGTCAACATACAGTCTTTAATATGCTTTATTTTCTTTATAATAATTGTATGTAGTACATATCGTATTTTGTAACGACGGACACACGGCAACATAAAGCATTCTGGCTCCTCAATCAGGATGCTGTAACTTTGGTAATCACAACCCGATCAATATTTGGGATAGTTAGAGAATAGTAGTAAAATTCTAACTTTAAAGAAAATACAAATAGATTTTTTCGAATTGCATCATGAAGCATCGATAGAATTTCACAGTACGATTCAGAATTCACATTGTCACCTTTCTTCTTGAAATTGGTTAAATGCGCATAAGACACCTAGTGCCACCTGACGAACGGGAATAGAAAGTTCGATGTTGCTGTCACCTAATGACACCTGTAGAAAACACCAACTACGTTTACCTGCCATCGCACAGAACTGTGGGATATATATATATATGTTTGTCATAACCTTTAGGTTGTGACTAAGCCTTGGTATTTTAGTACAAGTGTAGTCTTATTTGTAGTGTTCTTTTTTTTAAAAATAGCTTCATTTGTCAGTTGTTCGAATCAGCTGGTTCTGGTCACTTTTCGATTTACCCTATCACGAATGAGTCTATACGTTTTTTCATCAAACACACACACACACACACACACACACACACACACAAGGATTGTTACATGTGTGTGTGTGTGTGTGTGTGCGTGTGCGTGTGTGTGTGTGTGTGTTTGATGAAAAAACGTATAGACTCATTCGTGATAGGGTATATCGAAAAGTGATAAGAACCAGCTGATTCGAACAACTGACAAATGAAGCCATTTTAAAAAAAAATAACAGTACAAAGAAGACTACACTTGTACTAAAATACCAAGGCTTAGTCACAACCTAAAGGCTATGGCAAACACATAAGACCACAATTCCAAGAAAGAGAACGAAGGAACAAACAAATACACTTTATTGTCAAAGGAGCACAATTTGGCACGCCTGCCCGCCTTACATTCGACCCTTCCAACCACTCATCTTTTGTACATCAATTATTTATTGTCCATGTTGCATTCACATTGAAAAACCACAGAGAGGAAGATATAGATCAAATGCAACATTTATAATACAGGCATGAACAGATCTAACAATGCATACATACATAACATTAAAAGAAGCGGCAAAAGACAAGCACCTATAGAATAAATCATTAGGAAACTTCACGACAAGCTGAAGAGTTGAAATACTTAGTGATGATGATGATGTAATTACAATCCACAGTGTAACAATCCTTCAATTGTTTCAACCTTCGGGTTAGGGAACACTCTACAATGTCCCAGTAAAAAGATACCGTGACTGGTGATTAGTAGGGATCATCATCATTACAGTCGGGACAGTTCCATGGGTGCTCCGATCTCCCCCTTGACATCTCCATATGTGTGATTGGTTGTGGTAAGCGCGGGTGGGTAAAGGATGTATGAGAGGGTGGGGAATATGTGTTTGGATGGATTATTGGAGTGTGTGAGCGTTGGTGGGTAGATGGGAGATGTATGTATTGATGAGTGGGGATGTGTGGGTGTAAGTGATTGAGGGATGAGTACGTGAGTGGATGGATGTGTGTGGGGAATTTGTGTATGGGTGGGTGTGTGTGTGTGGGTGGGAAGATGTGTGTGGGTGGGGGATGTATGTAGGGGTATATATAGGTGGTGGGGTGTGAGTGGGTGGGGGTGTGTGTATGGGTGGGGGTGTGTGGATGGGGTGTGATATAAGGGATGGGTGAGTGGGTGAAGGATGTGTTGGTGGGTGAGTGTGTGTAGGTTGAGGGATGTGTTTGGGGGTTCGGGAAGTGTGGGTGGGTTGTGAGAGATTGTGTGGGTGAGGATTTTGCAAGTGGGGGAAATGTGGGTGGGTGAGGGCTTTGTGTGTGGGTAGGTGCGAGATGTGTGGGTTGGCGGAGATATGTGTGTGGGGGATGTGTGGTTGGGGGATGTGTGATTGGATGGGTGATGGGGTATGTGGGTGGGTGGTGGAGTATATGTGGGTGGGTGAGTGTTGGTGAATGTGTGAGGGTGGGGAGATGTGTGTAGGTGGGGGATGTGTGGGTGCATATATGTGTGCTTGGGTGTGTGTGGGTGGGAGGGGATCTGTGTGTTGGATGTATGGTGAGTGGGAGATGTGTGTGTGTGGGTGGGGGTGTGGGTGTGGAATGTGGGGGATGGATGGATGGGTGGGAGCATTATGTGTGCCTGGGTGTGTGTATGTAGTCGGTGGGGGTGTGTGTGTGGGTGGATCGGGGAGGTGTGTGTGGATGGGAGATGGGTGTGTGGGTGGATGGATTGTTAGGTGGGTGGGTGGGGGATGTGTCTCATAACATGCTAATATGCATTGTTTTTGTTTACAACATCCTTTTGACAATGTTTTGTTTTCCAATGTGAATGTATTATGCACTATTGGTGAACGAAAGATGAGCGAATGGGAGGGCCGAATGTAAGACGGGCCTACGAGCCCAATTTGTCACCTTTTGAAAATAAAGTCTGTCCGTTCGTTCGTTCGTTCGTTCATAAGCGTATATCGACTGATCATACCAGCTTTCTGTGTTCGTTAAACAAGTTGATATTGTAATACAGTTTATAGCTGGCTTCGTTAATGATTTTCAGGCCAGTACCCATGTTATCGGACACTATAAAACCCAGTTTATAGCTAGCTTCATTAATAATTTTCCGACCAATAAACGTACAGTAGTATCCCTGTAATCGGACACTGTAAAACACAGTTTATAACGAGCTTCATTGGCCACTTTTATCAGGTGTTTACTGTAGTATCCCAGTAAACTGACACTGTTAATATCTGCATAGCTTTATCAAGCACTATTCTGATCAGCTGACACAATATAGTACACCATTAAACTAACATTGTGAAACTTAGTTTAGAGCTAGCTTCATGTGTCACTTTTCTTATCATGGATGAAATTGGAGTTACCCCATTAAACTGATATGGTAAAACTCAGTTTATAGGTATCTTCAGCAGTGACTTTTCAAACCAGATGTTTCCTGTTCTTTTAATATATCTATATTTTTTTTTAAATCACCTCTCAGCCCGACCAAACACCGGAAATGCACTTTACTAACCTGTCAGTTAGCATTCTCTACAAGTTCTATGTTTACTTTCATCAAATTAAAATATTTAATTACTCCTGACAACTTAAATTTAGACGGCAATATTCTAAAACAACTGCAAGCACTTTTAAAATTAAAAACAATAATCATTTCAGAATATTGTTATTTTAACCAGCATTGACTATAAGAAAAAGGTTAGATTTTCCCACTTTCTCAGATTAATGGTTATTTTTTGTAAACTCTAAAGGCCATCTCCTACGTTCAGACGACAGGTGTATGAGTGTTTTTGTTAAATGATTAAAATATGATTGCGTGGTTCGTGTACAAAGTTTAATAGTCCCCGCAGAAAGAAATTCGATCTGGCGTTGAATTTTGTCTGGAGATATTCTTTAGTTGTTTTTTTTCTTCCATATCTTATTTACAGGACACCGCTGTCAACATCAGCATTTTACTGCTGTTATTGGTGTCTTGGCAAGTTTACGTTCAGTAATTTTCCATAGCTTTCTGAACGACTGGCTCCCATACCAAGACGTTAAAACCTAGCGCAACGCGGTATGCTGCCAAATCAGTCGCAGCTGTATTTCGAACGCGGGTAAACGGTTTTACGAATCGCGTCCGCAAGCTCATAGCCACAAACCTTAGCCACGGAGACCGGCTGTTTAGTTGTTAGGGCTTGTAAACTCAGTGCCGCTTTGCTAATATAAATATACATCGTCGCTTCTGTACTTCTTTTTGTTTGTGCTACTATTATTACTACGCCAGCGTTTGTGGCTTACGGGCTTGCGGACAATGAACGCAGTTTCAGAATTCTGACATACCAGAATCCTGACATACTATAATCCTGACATACTATAATCCTGACATACCAGAATCCTGACATTCCAGAACCTTGACATATCAGAACCCTATCATATAAGAATCATGACATGCCAGAATCCAGACATACCAGTATCCTGACATAGCAGAATCTTGACATACCAGAACCCTATCAAATAGAAACCTGACATACCAGAATCCTGACATATAAGAATCCTTACATACCAGAACCCTGACATACAAGAATACTGAAATACCAGAATCTTGACATACCAGAATCTTGACATACCAGAAGCCTGACATACTATAATCCTGACATACTAGAATCCGTGCATGCCAGAATTCTGACATACCAGAATCCTTACATACCAAAATCCTTACATTCACGGTTCAAAGCCACAATGGGGCGATTTGGGAGCCGATCACTATCAGTCTTGATTTTCACGATAGCATGATCGGATGCAGTTCAAATGGCAAGCTACTGAGCGTTAAATACCCTGAACAATCGCACACAGCCAATACACGTTCGGTTAATTGCGACGTTCTGTAAAGACAAGCAACTAACTTTTAATTATTACAACTGGGAGCCGCTGTGGGGCAGTGCATATCATGGGAAATAAAGGTGGCTTGAAATACACCACATCACCCATCGAATGCAGATTGGTCTAAAATGTGTGACAAGCAACGTATGCCCTATACGGTTCAATGCATAGAAACGGTTCTTTTTCTTTCCATATTTTTTTCTTCTCTAAAGTTTGCGTATCCCTTACGGGACATTGCAGCAAACATTAGCATTTGTCAGCTGCTGTTGATGTACTAGGCAAGTGTTACGTTCAGTAGTTTGCCATTGCTTTCTGAACGACCGGCTCCCAAACCAGCACGTTATAACACAACGCGACACGGTCTGCTGCACAAATCGGTCGCAGCTGAACTTCGAACGCCTGGTACCCGGCTCACGAACCGCGTTCGCAAGCCTTTAGCCACGGAAAATATTATTATCCATCACTGTCAAGTTTAGAAAGTAAGTTGAATGTCTTTTAGAGGACATTGCTGTTAACTCCAGATGTTTTGGCTATTTGTGATTTACTACGCACTGTTAGTTCAGTAGTCTGCTATTGCTTTCTGAACGGCCGACGCCTCACCCTATTGAAATCAACGCAAAACGATCTACTCCCAAATTACCAGAGGTTGATATTGTACACTCGACTGGGTATGCTGGAGAAGTGTACAACTCATTTTCACTATCCTCTAAGAGACAGCGCCGTTTATTAATGAACATTGTATGCGTTTAATTCTTTCTCCTGTGGATTGACGGTGCTGCATAGAGAAGCTTTCAAATATGGACAGTATATAGTAAAGGAAATTAGTAAAGGCCCCTTTTTACTCAGAACTCCGAGGAAAAGGCAGATGGACACATAATCTGACCGCTACTGGTACAATTAGTATTAAAACTCTTCGCTGGCTGTTGAAGATGAGGACGGAGCACTTATTGGAATGTCCGGAGTACTGAGTTGTCAGTTCTTGACTCAACTCAACTCTTGTCATGCCATGGGAGTGTTGAATATCACCCCTGCCTCTGATACTCCCCATGAGATTTGCTGGTACCCATTTCAAGGCTGGGTTAACCTTGGAGCACAGGTAACGGGACATATCCTTTACAGGACGTTGTAGTCAACACCAGCATTTTATTGCTGATGTTGTTCTCTTGACTAGTTTTACTTTTAGTAGTTTGCTATTGTTTTCTGAACGATCGACTCCCATACCAAAACGTTAAAACCAGAGCGATACTGTCTGCTGCCAAATCGGTCACCGCTGTTACGAAAGCGGGTAATCGGCATTACGAATCGCGTCCGCAACGCCATCGCCCCGGAGACGGCTTTACGCATCATAATAAGTGTTTTTTTTTTTAGAATATTGTTTTTTGTTGTTGTTGGTGATATTCTTATTTTGACACCTTGTTAGGGTAGCAGAATATTCCGTGTACTTTTATGGATTTTTAACTGCCGAGAGATGATTAATGCGCACCAAGTCTATGCCGTGCTCCCTAGTATCCGAAGAGGCAATGCATTCAATCCACTATCCCCAGATCAAGGTGGGTGCGTTTAACAACGGCATAAGCACTACTTTGTAAGATTCCACATTGTGTGATTAAATCCGCTGTATTTTATAGTACATCTACACTAATCGCGGGCTCTTGAATATATAGCAGCTTCATCGCCCATTGCGCCCCAGCCGACACCGAGAGACTCTTCAGTGGCCGGGTGATCGTGTGGTCGAACCTTGATAGTTCGTACTAAGCATTGTGATATGTTCATACAAATGGAACAAACGGGCAGAACGACGATCAAATCAAAACCCACCTGAACGGGTGGTTCATAACTAAATGAAGAGCCCAGGCTGTGATAGGTTCTGTAGATCTTTTATTTGTGGTTCATTCTAGATGCATTGACGTTTCATCAAGCAGTCATAAAAACAAAATCCGCAAATTTTTGGGGTTTCATAAAAAATTTAAAAAATTTTTGAGCATATGGAGCTGCTCTTTGGTACGGAGAATTCCCATTCCTTACTTGGTACTATAACTTCATAAAACCCCCAACATCCTTCTCTTTTTTTTCCCCAAAATGTTTCACTTCTTCCTTTTTAAATACCGCGTCCGAACATCACCCTCGGGTTGGAAAGGGTTTTCGGCCGTTGTCCTGTTTTTTAATGGCCGAAATTTTTCTTTGCCCAACCCCCACCCTTTCTGCCTTCTTTATGAAAAATTTTTGCACCGCGGGGATTGCACCCCCCTCACCACTTGCTAATTATTGGGCGTAACATCTATCTTGTTATAAAAAAGTCCAATCCCCCCAAAACCCCAGTTTTATTGCGCTGAAAATAAGTAGAAGGGAAAAAAGAATTTGGACATATAGACATCATGTTTCTGCACTTGTGAATATGTGTATGTGCTTCTCTTACAGCCCTGGGAGTTCCACAACAGTTGCTATGTCTGTGCATTACACGACATGAATATAATACCGCCGAGACACTAGGAGAAGGACATGTTGAGTCAAGAACCTTTATCACATCACTGGAATATTCCTATACTCATGGTCCTCATCTTCAACAATGAGAAAAGAATCTCAAATCTAAAGACAACAGATGAAATCTGTTTATGTGTCCATCTGACCTTTCTTCGGATACCTGAGTGTCGGCAAGATCTGTCGGGGGGCCCCTTTCTTTCCCGTATTCTCTCCAGGGAACAAAGGTTAGTTTGTCTTTCCCCAGTAAAACCCCCACCCAAAGGGACTGACCACATCAATCTCTTCGTGCATCACTACCCAAACCCCGTTTGGGGCAGATTTAAAAAATGTTTACCCCTCCATTTTCCAAAAACACCCCATGCACTAGGAAAAGATTTACAAAAGATGCCGCCCCCTGTTTCTTGAACTTTGTATTATCTAGTTTCCCCCCTCTTCCCCCCCCCCCCCCCCCCCCCCCGCAGTGGTCGATGTCCTTTGTTTCAAACCAACAAATGCGGTTAAACGCGAGGAGCCTTAGTTTGCGCTTCAATGCCGATTGTGTTACATTGATTGCGTTGTGTCCATGTTTGTTCGGTGTAGCATTGATCTTGTCTACCATTGTTTTGTTCCCTTTATGACTAACAAGACTTTTTGTTGTATTCTCATGTTCGTAATTGGCCTGGTTTCATTTTTATAATATGTCGGAACAATTTTATCTCTCAATGAATTCCACGCAAGATTTGTTATTGTCTTCCTCTTTCGCTATGTTCCCACCATTAAGGCATAGGCTCTCAGCTGACTCACTCCAAGTCGTCATAGCTGTAGGTACACCATGCAGCTCCGACCATGTCCTAACAATATTATTCGGTTATGTTCTATTTCTCTTCTGTTGTGATATTTTGTGTGTCTCTTCTATGTCTTTTGCTTTGAGGATTTAAGACAAAGGCCTTTATAGTTATACTAATCTCTGGTTTTCTCAATGCATGTCTTTCTTATTCACACAGTATTGGTGGCGGATAATTCAATAGACCTACAACAATTATTAGACGTTGTAGTAACAGAGAGTGTAAGGAAAGGATTCTCCTTGAATATCAAGAAAACAGTAACAATGGTAATATCAAAGAAAATGGTGACACCAAAATGTGACATAGAAATAGAAGGGAAAATCCTTAACCAAGTGGATAAGTTTAGATACCTAGGGGCATTTATAACATCAGATGGAAGATATACAACAGAGATTAGGAGCAGAATAGGGCAGGCAAAAGCCGCATTTCAGAAAATGAAGAGTATCTTATGCAATAAGTCGCTATCACTGAATGTAAGAAAGAGAGTGCTGAAATGCTATGTAGAACCAGTTTTGCTGTATGGCAGTGAATCTTGGAATGTAAATGAACAAATTAAGAAGAAATTAGAAGCAACAGAGATGGGATCCTGAGACGAATGTTGCGAATTCCTTGGACTGCCAGAGTAATTAACGACGACTGCCTGAAACAGGCTAATGAAACTAGAACATTATATACAACAATAAGACAGAGACAAACATCTTTCTTCGGTCACGTGATGAGAAGAGAGGCATTGGAGAACATCGTAACAACTGGAAAGATCGAGGGGAAGAGAGGCAGAGGCAGACCAAGAGAAATGATGCTGGATGGATTGAGACGGTGGCATGGAAGAATATCAGCAGCAGGTTGATCCAGAAAACCAAAGACCGAGATCTAAGGAGAGCCATGAACGCCTACGCCAGCCGACACGGCACTTGATGATGATGATGATGTCTTATTCGACTCCAGCATTGTTAGTTCACTTCTTGATTCATGGTATATCTCTGGTTTTCTCATGATGTGTTACTCCGAACACAATTTTCATGCTGTCGTTTCCCATCTTGTCTCTTCTAAAAATCCGTAACTGCTTTTATCATACATGTTATCTCACAGGCGATTAGTGTTCTCCTGCGGGTGTTGATAGTGACCAAGTTTGGCACTGATAAGAAGGTGTTGGGAAAAATCTAATGCTCAAGTTTGTCATTTAAATTCCCTATTTTATGACAGCTGAAAAATCACACTGTTTGTCTTTTGGCCTCGTGTTTTTAAATTCTATGTGTCTGTTGTCGTCTGTATAAAGTATGATTATGCATTTGGGCTCTGAAGCTTTTTTGAATCTGTGGCGTTTAATACTAATTAAATACTAATACTAATATTTAGTAAACCTCGACTCTTCCTTATTTGTTTGAGCAATTTGTAAATATAAATTTTGGAACACTATTCAAAAAGATATACATCAAAACACAAATATTTTAGTCTACACGTCTGTACAGTTCCATGAAAGAAACAAAAGAATTGAAACTTTAATCATGTTTTATATCACGATGCACTTGTTTCACAAAGAGTGTCTGCTAGTGAAGAATGGATTAAAGCTTGAAAAACTAAACATAAGTCAGTGGAATAACAATGCAAGAGAGGTGCAGGGTATATACATAGAGACTGGGGGGGGGGTTCTAAGCTGGAACTTAATAAATGTATATGCCTCGGTGGATTACTTTTTAACAAAGGAATGATGAGACTGGCTTAAGGAGCTGGAGGAGATCCCGAGCAGTAGGTTTCTCATTTGTGGGGACTTTAATGCACGACACAGAGAGTGGGACAATACTGGACAAATCCGAGCGGGAAATGCCCTTACGGAAGCCGTAATAGATTCAGAAGTAGTCTGCATAAACGATTGGAGATCCCCGAAAATGGAAATGACGTTTGATGATGCAGACACGGCATGTTTGGTTGTAAAATGGACTGTCCAGGCTGATCATGGTAGTGACCAACTACCCTGATCCTGTTCAGTATTGATTGCTAAATCCAACAAGACCAAGGCTGTGAGAGCATGTAAGTCCTTTATATACGAGAGGGAAACACCATTCTGGGACTTCTCAGATAGAGTACATGTAGTGTCAATAGTAAACCAATTTATGTGCAGACTCATTGGTGGACCTCCGAGGTGGAACGGGAATGGAGATCAAATAGAGCGACAGTTATACAGTCACAGAAAGTGCCACCGACACAACAAGGCTCGCATGCTGAAATGGAAGGAGCTTCGAAAGAGAAGAAAGATTAGGTGGAGGAATTCAGTCGCTGTGCCGGGGAGGCCAACAGAGCAAAATTTGAACACTTTATGGATGAGATTGGAGGAGATAAGACACTGGGAAAGTTCTGAAAACTGCACAGACAGATGCAAAGGAAACATCGTCATGCCACAGTGGGTACAATATACAGTGATAGTGGTTCGCCTTTTACAACAGACAAAGAGAAAGCGGACGCTTTCCTGCATATATTTATACTACACAGAGATCAGTTTGATAGAGACTTCAGAACCTCAGTTAGAAAGAATCTATCAGGAACCTTTAAAGATACCGACTGTGAAGATATCATACAGCTGGAAGATGTAAAAAATGTATTTAAGAGAGAGCAACCGAAACCACAAAGACCCGTTGGGTTTATGCATTTTCACATGCGGAAAATGAGTGTTGGAGAACTTCTGGAGATGGCTGCTTGCTTTAACCTGGATGACAATCAGGATGACAACAGTACCTCAGGAATGGATGCACAGCTACTTAGCACCACTTTCTAAGCCAGGCACAGATTAATCAAAGCTAAATGAGTTCAAGATTATCACCTTACATAAAACAACACATTTGACAAGGTGCTGGAGAAGATCGCTGCTGTTAAGTTTCAGGAATAATTAGAAAAGGATAACCCCCCCCCCCCCCCCAGAGTTTGAAAAGTTACCAACAAGGGAAAGATACTTAGGCAAATGCAGCCACTTTTGTCTATGAAGTTTGAGAAATGTTCCAAAACAGCAGGTTACGGCCATGGCAGCACTTGATCTCGAGGACGCGTACAAATATGCTATTTTGATGTATGCTCTCATGGTGATGAGTGTTTGTCCTTGGGTGGTGAACTGGATTGCAGCTGCTAAACGGTGTTTTGCAATAAATAATGCGAACATCGGTAACTTGCAATAAATAATGCGAAAATCATCACACGTTCAACGGTCCAGGGATTTCACCAATCTAACAGTGTCCAGAAGCATATTGTAAACGGTAATCAAGGACTCGAAGCCGGTATAGACAATTGTTGAGGCAATATTTATTTGTTTAAGTCCAACTTGTTACAGATTTACAATCCAAATCATCAAATCCGATTTATTATTACCGTGCGTGTTATGGCCAGGCGGGACGGTAAATAAACATTATTAAATATGAATCGTAAACGGTTGAACACATTAAATATTTATAACTATCGCATTTGTCCGTGGCTTTCAGGCCGATATACATCCTGCATTAATAGTCTCGTCCTTCTTTCCTATATTTGTTAGCCATCAGAGTAAGTGTCCAGCCAGTACATAAGGTCACTTCTTGCTGAGAATAGAATCGTGCTGCCTCCTCGTTCAAGCTCTAAGATCTGACTGTTTGTTGTTGTTGACAATCTTTCTGACGTTTTCTCCTTTTTACGTCACCTCGTTGGATTCTCGCACAAGTTGGTTCCGACTTTCTCCCCAACTCTTCTTTAAGTCATTCCTCCTGTTCTGCTACTTGGCAGCAGTTGTTTTGTATTCTTATAGATTGGCTCTGCGACTGGGCATATAGACCTGTGCTTTTCAATGTGTATAAGAGTAAGTTTGTAAGCCTCGAAGCACCTGGGGCTGAAGGATACTAACATTTGCAGATGATGTTCTCGCAAAAAGGCAGGGAAGGGACAGAAATCAAACAGCGCAGGAGCTGCAGGCAACACTGGACAAAGTGATAGATTGGTGTACATAGATGAGTGCTGTCATTACCCCAGACAAGGCATCTGTTTTGTGGTGTTCACTGGAAGTAGGATTGTTAAAGCTGAACTCCCAAGCCTCACAATAAATGGAAGAAATGTGGATAGAGAAAGCAGACTGAAGTACCCGGGAGTCACTTTTGATAGAAGATTGTCCTTTAGGGATCATGTTGAAGTAGTGGTTACAAAGTGTCAGAAAGGACTCAATGCACAGGGGTGTTTTGCACACAGAATGAAGCAAGGAGGGTGATTAGAGTTTTACAGGAGACACTCCAGTAGTGTGTATGCGATACATCCTGGCGCTGCCAACCATTGCAGACAGACTCAAGGTGTTGCAGGCAAGGTCATGCCTCAAGGTAGCTACGAACAAGGAACACCTCTTGCATGATTCCCTGGGTGCAGTTAAAGGGCCACAGACTGTTAAAAGGAAGTTTATGGATGGCACAGACAGAAGATACCACCAGAGAAGTATGCACACTTGAGAATTCTTGCATAGGTAAGGAGTGGGTCATAGTGGCGAATAGAAATTCAGACGTATGTGAAGTTATAATCACATTCGGACGTGAGTGTAGGGAGTAAACAGCAGGCACTAAGGAAGTATAAATTCATCAATAAATCCAGGACTACTCTCATCCTGGCGATGTGATGATCTAAACCGATGGCTCTGTGTTAAGAGGCAAAACAGTGCCTGAGGTTTCATAGCAATAGCCAATGGCCAATGTTTAGTACACAAGAGCTTGGCATATGCTACCACAACTTCAAGTCTGAGAATGAATGCAGAGGAGATTACTACAGCTTCCAATGATTGGAGAACAAACTGTATGTGCTTGTTGTTATTGTGACTGACTCACAAAACATGCTGACAATGGTAAAGACTTGTATGCTTAGTGCTGAATGGTATGCGTCAATTCAGAGGTTGCGGGTTGTTTGCTGGATCTTTCCTACAGGACACTGGAGTGTTTGAAAATGAACAAGCAGACAGATTACATGGTGCTGCATCATTGAGGGGTGGTTTGATGCACCATAAGGCAGATGTGGTGTCTTGTGTGTCACCATAATCAGCTTTTTCACCATAACTGCACTATTTATGCGAATGACATGATTTGTATTGAAAATACAAGAATATTATTTTTCTTCTACGCTTATACGTACAGTTCTGTTTTGTATCCTTGGGTACATAAAATGAGGGTTTTTGTAGCCACCGATGCCAGGCACTATATAGATATAACAGGCACTAGGTTCTGAATCAAATAGTGGATGATTTAAGAACTGAGCGGCTACACCAAGAACCCAAGAGAAATAAACAGAGGCGAATACAGAAGCTAAAGGAGTTAAGTGCGCATACAAGACAACTGGAACTATTAGTGTTGGAACTCTTCGCTGGCTGCTGAGGATGGGGACGGAGCGCTTATGGGAATGCCCTGAATGCTGTGATGTCGGTTCCTAAATCAATCAATCAAGCAATCAAAAGACAACATATGATGACATTGCAAAAGAAGCCACATCGAAATAATATCTTATGGAATTTTACAACACCAGAAGAAAATGTGTGGTTGCATTATGCATGTGTGTGTGTGTGTGTGTGTGTGTGTGAGTGTGTGTGTGTGTCTGTGTGTGTATCTCTGTGTGTGTCTGTCTGTGTCTATGTCTGGCGGTGAGTATATGTGTCTTTCTGTATGTGATTATGTGTATCAATGTGTGTTCGTGTGTCTGTGAGGGTGGGTGGATAGGTAGGTAAGTGGGTATATATATACCCACATAGTCCATATGTACATACCTACACACACACACACACACATACGCGCACACACACACACACACACACACACACTAACACACAAAGGCACACAAACATAAGCCTTTATATCTTTGTATTTTATAAGATCACGGTCCTTTCAGTCGCATGGCCAATTTGACATTTTAGTGATTTAAAATGTAGGTGTTATTTCTTCGCTTCCCAGATATGCCAGTCACAAATTGGGGAACAGCTATTGTATTGAAATTGTGCGTCAGAAGTGATTGACAGATGTTTCGCAGACTGTCTGCCAGTGACATTTCCCCGTGACACGGTTCGACAAACATTGTCACGCAGTTTCAGAACAATATTCCCCACGTACAAGTAACATTTGTCAGTGACATTTTGAAGTTGACCTGTGTGCCAGCGACAACTGAGCTTAACCATTTGTCGAATCCGACTAAGTTGAAGTAATTGATTTGCTTTTGTTGTTTACGTTTTTCATTTATTTAGATTTTTAAATTTTTTTTTAAATTTGCAAGTACACATATAAAAGACTATCTTTGAAACATTTTCTTCGTCAGTTTACAAGAAGAAGAAAAATCTCTTTAACTAATATAATTTATTGTTATTAAACATTATTTGTTTAAATTTTACATTACTACTGTATCATGAAGCTTTCACGTTTATAACTGTTATTTTTTGGGGGGTCTTTGATGCATCTGCTCACCAGAGGATCCAAGCACTTAAGGACCATTTATTAGATGCAATGAGATTTATCTGTTGTCTAGTTAACCCATGGAGTAAAGAACACTAATGTTTGTTGTGACGAAAGTCCTTGTTGCGGTTTGCAGATGATTGATCTCACGAAAGTCTTAGTTGCGGTTTGCATCAACTGCTACCTCAGTTATTCTGCAGCATTATTAGCACATAAGAACCTGCAGAGGCAAAACGTAAGGGGCCTCCCGACGAATAGCAGCTTGACTACCCTAACACGACGTCGTCTCAGCTCGGCCTTATCACTTGCACTAACTATTCACGATGCTGTGTTACTAAGATATCCCATTCACGCTGTTATATATGATAATCAAAGTTATTCAATATTCTCGCATTCATGTGAAAATCTCTGGTATCTACCCAGCAGCTATTGCAAGTGTGTTGTTCCCATAGTATTTATATGGCGTTGTGGCAAAGTGCTTGTCAATGCGTACAGCGTTCGAAACACAGCTGCTGGCAATTTTGAAGCATACAGTCTTAACATAGTCTTCATGCAATGGTATGGGCTTCGGTCTTTCAGAAAACAATCGCAAACTACTGAAAATAATCTTATCAAGATATCACAAACTGCCCCCACCCCCCAAAAATAATGATAGTGTTTACTGTGACGTTCTGTAAAGGATATGAAGCTTTTATATGGTGAGGATATATATTAACTGTTTAATGAACACAGAATACCAAGAGTGTCACGGCTGACTAAGAAAACTACAGAAGTGCTGCGAAAGGCAAATTTAAAAAAAAATGATTATCAACAACAGCACACGACAATCACCATTATATTACTCACGTTAAGAAAATAGAGGGGCTTCCGATAGCCATCACATCTGAAAACATTGAGGGCATTAGAGACCCACGTGAATAGAATGTGATTATATTTGAAGGGTGGCGCGGAAGAAGTTCAGCGGTCCAACTTAAATGGTTATAGAAAATGAAAGGTTGTACAAGAAGATGGTTGTCGTCGACATCTTCAATGGCGCACCATAACAGTGAAGTTTCTGTCTATTAACACGATTCTCCACTTCTGTTCAACATGTGGCTTCTGATACATCTCCTTCTGTTAAAATGATTGCTTCTGATCCTTCTCTTCAGTTTCATTGCTATGGGTTTAAAAATGAGAGCACACGTTTCAAAAACTTCTGAAGCTATCTATCACTATAATCAATAAACTTTTTTCATTTAAAATATTCAAGAAAACCGCGCCCTGATCAAGTACATAAAACTAATTCTAATTCCACTGCACATTTGAGAATTGTGGCGATCGTTGTATCATTATTGATCGAGTTGAATAATTCGCAATTTATTCATTGTTTTTCTAATGGGAAATTGCTGTTTGTAATCTCGCTATGCATAAAAAATCAATATATTTGTCTCTATGTTTCTTGAAAGCTTAAAAGTTTCAAAGTCATATAATGACTTTGAGGAGAAATATGGCTCGGACAAAACTGACGCCGGATTACTCATTTCCAGATACTCCTTATATTACATTATTGCCTGCTCCGTGGCGAAGGTGCTACGGACGTAATTCGTAATCCCTCATAAGCGTTCGAAACACATCTTCTGGCGATTTGGCAGCAGACTCCCTTGCTTTTGTTTTTATGAAACGGTATGAGTGCCAGTCGTTCAGAAAGCAATGGCAAACTACTGAATATAAACTTGCAAGAAATCACAAACTGCCAAAAATGCTAGGGTTGACTGTGACGTTATGTAAATGATACGCAACTAACCGTATATTATATTTATCGACAATTCTCAACATCAAAGAAAACTGGTTCATAAACATGATCGTATCTGGGAAACTAAAATACTTTGGACGTGTTAAACACCACAGTGGCTTGCAATGAACAGTGATGGAAGGCGTGGTTCCTGGAAATAGAGGCAAGGATCGACCAGCAGAAGATGGACACATGATACTGTAGACAACTTGGCAATTAAGGTGCATGCGGAGGGACACTTAGAGACTGAGAGGCTTTTCCGCTCGACGTGATGAGTGCGAAGTTGTGCAATGCACCTTCAGTGTGATGATACATATTTCTGTTTATAAAAGACCATTAATTAAACTGGTCTTGTTAATATCAGCAGTGATTACGTACGATTACTAGTTTGTCAAAAACGTCTAGAGGCTTCTCGCAATCATCCGTGGGAGAATCGATAAGGAATCCATGGGGCAGTTCGTTATGATCACAAGTAGCATGCCAACGGATGTGTTGACGGTAACAAAGGCACTCCTCCGGACTTGGACACTAAAGGGAGTTATTAAGTGTGAACTGGAAAGTCAAGGCAGGTTCAGGACGTAGGCTGAACCACTTCAAAAGTTCCTAATTCGAAGAATTACACAGCTTAGTAATATAGCACGCAAGAGCCTTGGGCAAAGACAAACAGACTGACTGGCACTGCCAATGGAGAAGAAAGTCAATCAATGGACTGAGACTGAATGATGAACGCACTTTAGAAGGTTGGCAGAAAGAAGGACTTTCAACTAAATGAATCCACATCAACTGATGGAATGCAAAAGTTCTAAAGGAGATCGATATGGCCAGAAAAGAGCGGCGCAGCAAATGCATGCGTAGCTTTGTTAATCAATAACGAACTAGCGCATCTAGTCTAGACACTTGCCCGCCGGTCCAGATTCATGGGTTCGATCTGCATCGATGCAGATTCGAAGGTGTACAAAGTGATCTGGACTCCCAGGTCGAATAAGCCTAAAATTGGTAGAAGAAGTGCCTTGGGAAGTAAAGGCAGTCGGTGTGATACTCATCACTTCACACACCGAGTACCGCCTGATCTATACAAGTAAGGGTCTATAGTCCATTTACTTTTGTCTGCCCTAATATAAAATTCCATATCTCAGTAACCAGCTGAGGTAAAATGATGAGATTTAGCATATAATCTTATCATGATGTCCACCCAACAAAATAATTTTTTTGTTCTGGAGATTGTACAGCAGATTTCAAAGTTGTTTATATGCGGTATATAATTTACGAGTCAGAGATTAAGTTCATAATTTTAAATGTATTACACCGTAGCCAGACAATCAGCGTGCAAATTTGAATATTCTGCGGGTTTCACGGGATTGGTCTTATGCCAAGAACCCCGCGTTGTTTAAATTGGCAGTCTTCAGAGGTGTCGCCAAAATGTGGGTTATTTCATGAAACCTGATTATTATGTTTTTTTTTAAAATCTTACCACTTATCGCTTACATTGAAATGTATTAATATTTTTCAATAGGATTGAATGCGAAATTGTGTACACTTCAAAGCATCGCTATGAAGTTGTACACATATTTTTGTCAACAAGCTGATCGCAGGAAAATGTTTCATACTATTACAAATTCCGAAAAAAGAACAGTGCATGCATTGGGTTTGAGTAAACTGTCATTTCGTCGATGGGTGCAAGAATCTGGAATTAAACCACCGCGCAATAACCAAACGGTTGGTAGAAAGGTTATTGTTGACAGCTTTGACAAGGATTTCATAAGGAGAGCTATTATAAAAATGCTTTTAAAAAGTCGCTTAAAAGTCGAGAAGATTGACTTCATTGCACTGGATTCTATCCCATATGGCTTGGTCTCTTTCCGCAGCGCGGAAAGCATCGCACAAAACACGAACTCTGCAGCTCTAGCGACGACCCACAGAAGTCTCCGAAAAATTTAACTCGTGAACCGAACGATGCAGCCCGGAATCGAATCTACAACCTTTGGAGCCCGAGTCAAAAGGTTTGACCATTTCGCCACGGAGACTCCTAAAATTAAAAAAAATTTAGGATTTTACATCCAGGATTATCCAGCATTATAAAAATGCTGGAAGCCAAAGAAACAGTGACTGTAAGAAGACTTAGGGTTTGGTTGAGAAAGAACAAATCAAATCAAATCAAATCAAATCAACTTTATTAGGGTCACAAATTGGGCGCGCAGGCCCGTCTTACATTCGGACCTTCCAAACACTCGTCTTTCATTCATCAAGAGCATTATACATTTACATAGGAAGAAAAATAAACATTGTGAAATGAATGTTGTAAACATAAACAAGGCTTATTACCATAGAGCTATCCAAAACAACTTTGTGGAAAATTATAAGGACATTATCTTCACTTTTAGAAAGTACAAGGGAGGTAGAAATATTCTTTGCGAGCAGCCGCATTTAGGAGCCATGAGAAGCAGATACCTACGTGAAATAATGGAAATGTGCTAAGAAAATTATGTCATAGTGTATTTGGATGAAATGTGGATCAATGCACACCACACAAGTGATAAGGAATGGCAATCAGTGGATGGACAGATACAGCGATATGTGCCCAGTAGTATAGGACAGCTTTTTAGTCATGGCCCATGCTGGTAATACGCATAATGGCTTACAACAGTAAGCTGGGCTCGTGTTCGTATCAAAGCATACAGACAATAGGGATTATCATAATAAGATGAATGGTAATGTATTTAGAGATTGGCTCGAGAATATTGTGCTTCCATCCCTATATAGACGTGTCCAATTATGGACAATGCATGATATCAATGTTGTTCCCAAGAAGACAAAATATCTACAGCATCGAGCACAAAGGTAGCAATAAAGATATGGTTCCGAATGGAAAACATACAATTTCCAGAAAGGTATTTCTAGCTAGAATTGTTGTCCTTTGTAAAACAGACGCCAAAATGCAAGAAATATCAAATCGACAAGTTGATAGAAGAGCATCGTCATGGCTGCTTGAGACTTCCGCCGCACCACTCTCATTTTAACCCTATAGAACTTGTGTGGGCTAAAATTAAAGGAAAGGTGGCAGCTGACAATACTATATTCAAATTTTCTGACGTCAAGATACTAATCCAGTCTGCGCTATTAAATATTCATAAAAGTTACTGGGAAAATGGGAGGACAATGTGTTGAAAGAGGAAGAGGACTATTGGAGAAAGGATGGATTGAATTGTTTGCAACCGAGAGCAGTCATCAACCTACTGGAATCGTCCGACACAGATTAAGGTCTGAGCAGATAGCAGACCTTAATCCGCGTGCACGCTTACTGGGATATTTTGCTCCAAATATTCAGACTAATTGCACGCCCTAAATATTACAGCATCAGCACAATGTCAATGGCAACAGTTTGTATTCCACTGTGATGAATTTTCAATTCCGCAAGCCCTCAGCGGTGACAAACAACTGGTATTGAAAAAACACACACCCACACTAAACGCATTGAATACCAACAGATGAGTAATATTGTGGTGGAAACTGACATATTGTGGCATAACAAGAAACGTGAGTGCAAACTCGTTGTAAAATCAGGGGACAACACAAAAAAGAGGACCAACATCTTGGTCGTTAAGAAGAAAGCCCACTACAGAGACATTGATAACTATTTTCATAGTGCAAAACAGATAATCATGTTCCGTCTCTGAACAGTAAACAGCAGAGTAGACAATCTTTCACGAAGACTAAAAGCGGGTCTGTCACCCATGAATACATGTGAACAAACTACACAGACAGCTGAACAGATCCTTAAAAATTGACACATGATGACTAAATTGCGGTATCATTTCTGGTCACTCCATACGCACATTAACGCACAGCTATTTGGAAGCTTTCACGAACTCAATATAAAAAGCTAAATGCATCCTAGTAACATGAATACTTGTGTACAATTATTAACCAGCAGCTGAAGAAACAAGAAGGAAATGAAAAATAAGGTAAGAAATATATTCCTTCTACTTTCCTGTCAATTTACACATTATTTACCCCATGCCTCTGTAAATTGTCTGTCTTTACTAATATTACACATTGCACCCCTCTAGGGAGTCTCCGTGGTGAAGTGGTCAAGCCGTCTGACTCGGGCTCCAAAGGTTGTATGTTCGATTACTTCATTTCACGAGTGCATTTTTTCGGAGACTCCCGAGGGTCGTCGCTGGAGCTACGGAGTTCGTGCTTTGTGCGACGCTTTCCGGCCTGCGGAAAGAGACTGAGCCATATGGGATAAAATCCCGGTTCAATGCAGTCGACCCTGTCGACTTTTAAGCTACTTTTTTTTATTGCACCCACTCCCATACGAATCTGGCTACGCCTTGTACTTGTGTCCTTATCAGATATAAAGTGGTTTACTTTAAGACTAGTTCGTTAGCGTGAATTCACTACATTTTCCCCCAAACATCAAAGAAATGTCGCCGCTTTCGATGATTTAAGTTGCTTTTGGACCTATCAAAGACATATTCCTTGGGTGGGGGTAAATATAAGACGGCTGGAAAAATTTCATAACGATGCAACAGACAGTTTTCAAAATAATTGATCGTGAATGAAGGCATTCATTTCCTGACAGACTATAGTAACACATGCCCTTTGCGCCTTTAGACGCGTAAAACGGTCTCATACTCTACTCATTTAACAGTAATCACTTCAGTCAGATAGCGTTTTACGAAAAGGGAGGGGGTTTCACCTACTGGCATATCCTGGGATAAATGATGCTTTGAGTTATCAATTATCAGTTGATGTATCGTCATTACACTCCAGACAGGTCCATAGGTGCTCAGATCCTCCCCCAGCATATGCATCAGCTTCCGGTAGCTAATAGTGCCAGTTCTGTGTTGGTTGACGAGGCCCTTCGTTTTCCCGATTTACCTTTCGTGTCTGGCCGTGCCAATTCTTACTCCCAAGTCTCTCACCTGGACAACGATGTGGATTCACTGACGACAAAGTCCCTGTTCTCGACATCTCTTTAAGGATGTTAATAACATCGGCGCAATCTATGGGCTGGCCATCTGCAGGGGATGATGCTTATCCATACTGAACTGAAAGTCAGCGTTCTTGGATAACAAACAAGCACTAAGATGGCCCTTGAAAATTTTGTGCACGATTCGAAATAAAACAGATTGGCCATGATATGCCACAGTTTAAGGTTATAATTCAAAACTAGAAACCTACACACATATGAGTATTTCCTGTATGTCTGATTCTGAAGTGCACATCCTCAAATCCCAAAAAGTAACATACTTTTCTTTTCAGCAAGTGGTATATTGGATACATTGTGCTAGTACAATATTTTTATACCTCAAATTGGCACATGACTATTTCCTAATACTAATTTCGGGCGCGGTCTACCTAAGCATAAATCAATTTATAAATTAATGTCTAGCCTTATATCTGCCTCTGCCCTCTACTTTAATGAGTGTCCATCGATGCATGCGAATTAATCCCCATGATATGATATTTACAAAAAATGGTGTTGCGTCAACACCAGCATTTTCAGCTGCTGTTGATGTACTAGGCAAGTGTTACGTTCAATAGTTTGCCATTACTTTCTGAACGACCGGCCCCTATACCTTTTTTCGAAAAAAAACCAGTATCGCCGTGTTTCGAACCCGGGTACACGGGCTCACAAACCGCGTTCGCAAGCCCTTAGCCACAGAGACCGGTTGATATGCACACATTGAAATCTCGGGGATGCTACGAGGTTGTTGCACTGTTAAAAACCTTTTGGAGGAGAGCATCTACGGGATGAGACTCGGGGAGGCTATATGGTTAAAGAATGGGCAGTGAATGCGGTCATTTGCAAAACTAACGGGGAAAAAAAACTAAACAGTAAAGGCAATGCCTGTTTTGGGGTGGCTAGTTTGGGATTGTTCTCACGGTTTAACTTGTAACGCACCCATTCATACTACATGGAACATTTACGTTTTCTTCAAATTTGTATTGATTTTACACCTAATTTTACGTGGGATATTTGAAAACTATAACCCAACCACAAAAGAAAGTTACTCGTTTGAGAAGGTTTGTTGGTTGGCTGATTTCCATTCGTCTGGAAGATAGTGAGTTGTGTCGATGATCAAGTTATCTGAGCCCTGATAACTACTTGCCTTTATCGGAGCAAGGCTGGCTTTCCTCTAGATTTGGCGATGTCGTACCATTCCCACGATCGCCATCTGCAGAGCTCTGCTTCCACTGTTCAAGCTTAGAAATGAGGATTTGTGTGGAACAGGTACTGGAACTTCAAATGTGCGGAGACGCGTGGCTATTCTATGAACTTCAGCCAGACCAGGGACCCAAGAATACAAAGTGTCAAACGTTCTTGGCTAGTATGAATACCGGTCCTCATACTGCCACGTCAGCGGACCACGGGTATTATTTTCACGAATACTGGTAACCGGTTACTAATTATTGGAAATCATTATCATCATTATGAGAAATCTATAGACGTCGGCGGTCACGTTTCATCATCTCACGCGATATTTGGAATGGTGGATCAGGCATGTGTTCTTGTACCGACTATGCCATGTGGCTAAGTCATCCAGGTGTGTAGCTCCTTGTATTCTCTTACTTTTTCCTCATCAATTTTGCCAGTTGTCACGAAGTTTTTATGTTTATTTCTCTAAAAATATCCACAGAAAGTCTTTGACTGTCTAAGTATAAATTATCTAATAAATGTACTGTGTTCATTTCTTTCTTGAATGACTGTCTCCTTTGTGTTTTTGTTCGTCCATTGCAGTCTTTGTTTTTTCCAATGCCATTGGATGTTTCTCAGCTTGTTTGCTTAATGTTCCTAATGTACATGCATAAAACAGTGTATACTGTATTTAGCACTTCAACACTCTTTTTCTGACTTCAATCGACAGCATTTCATTGGTCAGAATGTTTTCCATATTGCAAACAGTTGCTTTTGGCATAGCGATTCGTGATCTAATCTCTGCAAGGCACCTTCAATACGATGTTATTACTATTGCGAGATAGTTATTTCGATTAATATGTTTAAGAATTGGCCGGTTTACTTGGATATTGCCTTGCAGTAATTCTTTCTTCGTGTAGATGTCCATAATTTAACTTTTTTCCCCCAGTTTAATTCTAACCCTAAATTGCACACTGTTAACAATAATCACAACTGATAATTGTCGCAAATCCTCTTCATTGTCTGCTAATTGTTGTATCATCCACATATCTTATATTTTTGATAATATGTCCTCGGTGGCGATTCCTCCCATATCTTACAATTTTTATGATACTATTTTCACTGTATAGGAAAAATGATCTAGGAATAAGACATATCCCCGTATCGTCTGTCTGGTATTGGAAATATCTGTCTCAAATACTTGACTAATTTTTTAATGCTTAGGCTGGTGCCGGCTATGTGGCAAAGGGGTGACGAATGCAATTCATAATCTAGCATACCCCGTTCGAAATACAGGTATGGGAGATTTGAAGGTAGACCGCTTTGCGTTGATTTCCTATTTAAAGGTTTGAGCGCCGGTCGTTCAGAAAGCAACGGTAAGCTACTGAACGTAAATTTGCCAAGAAATCACAAACAGCCAAAAATGCTGGGATTAGCTGCGGCGTCCTGTAAAGGATATGCAACTAGCTTTTAGACTGATGGTCAGAAAAGAAAGTTGCCGAACTTATTGAATGCTTAAATTATCGGCCTGAGTACTAGTGCTCGGGAAATTCAGCATGAAATCCGTGCCTCATTTAACGAATGTTTAAACATATCAGCAACCTAATAGAGTAATATCATAACATTATTTTACCTCGTTCACAGCATCTTATATCGTTATTTGCCAAGCATTTTGTCTTTATCGAGTCTGTCAGTCAGAAGACTGTGATGAAGTCTACTGATGATGTCCCTCAGCTATCTCTTGTCTCTTGTTCTCAACAACAATCAGCATGTGTCTGACCTCTAATGTCGTGCATGCTTATGTGGTGTAGTTGTTTCTTTAACGTCACCTTCTCGTTTGGGCCTCGATGTGCTCAGCTATGTTCAGCTATACACCTCTATGACTCATGATAAAGTACTTATTATTTGTCATTCATTGTTACTACGTTTATGCTAACCTTATAGATTTTTGACGGGTTCCTTTGTTTATTAGTTGTTTGGTTGTCATGAAAAGGAGCCGCCGCGTTAGCGAAGTTAATAGTAGCTGCGCTGTTAATTTCATAAGTACGGTAGGACAATGTTTCGACGCTTACTCTCGGCGTCTGTCTAAGTGAGTGAGAGACTAGTCACCAAACCCTCTCTACTTGATGGCCCTATCATATTATTGGACCCATAGCAGAAAACTGCTCGGGAACAACTTTTGTTTTCAAAGTCCTGAAAAGGTCTTGTATTTAGATGGAAAGTAGCATTATGAAGATAACGAAAACTTAACAATCTTTTGGAGAGGGTTCCGATGAGAAGATGTTATAATGGTCGCGCAGAAAATATTATTCCAGGGACAATATAGGAATGTGCTGTATATAGAATGACCAGACAGAATCACAACCACCCCATTATCTCACTGGTTACAAGTGAGTTGCGTGTCCTTAACAGGACAGTAATCCTAAACAGCATATATTGACGGTTTGTTATTTACTAGGACATCTTAGTTCAGTCATTTGCTTTTGAATTCTGAATGGCCGACCCCTGGTTAACAGTGAGTTGCATGTGCTTGATTTAGATAGAGGCACGCGTTCCTATTCTACACACAATATCTTCTCCTTTACTAAGCCCAGAAACCAAAATGGTGTTCAATATCGGCCGGGGAACTACACATCTGCAGATTGTATATTATCTCACCAGCCCTGATCCAACACAGCACATTTGAACTGGCTGGGATTAGTCCTAATTATGTACGGTTTCCTCCAGTTTTTTGTGTGCTCATGCTCGCTTTGAACTCAAGTGTAGTCCACACACACTACTTCTAGCAGCACTGGACTAAATTTTGCATGCGGATTTGCTTTCCCTATTACCAGTGCCCCTCTGACTTCAGAGGTACTTATAATTTACGTCCTTAAGTCAAGGACTAGAAATCAACATTTTAGTCCAACTGTCCGGTGTAGCGGTTGAACCCCTCACTTCGGCATCAGCACACTGGATGTTTAAGAACACACATTCTTTTCCATTCCGCCATGATAGCCTCCGCTTCACGTGTTTTAGATACTTCATTGTCACCATACTCCCACTCAATACCCAGAGGGAATTTGTAGATAAAATCATTTGAAGACAAACCGGCATGTAGCAGTAAGACAACTGTGTAACAATGGAGGCCCATCAATGTGATTATCTCTCTTCGTTTCATTTCCAAGACGTCAGCTCGTAATCCCGCTTCGTGAGAAAAATCAAAGATCAGACGAGACGGAAGGATGTTTCAGAAAAGGCTGTCTCAGTTTTATGTCTTAGCTCATAAATAAGCTCAGAGTTTCCCAACGTCGCCTGGGTAGTGCTGGTATCAGACAGCCGTATGTAACAACAAGCAGACTTGCGGTGGGAAGAAGACAAAATATACACGCAACCAGGACAGAAGCAGATCGAAAACGCAATAAAAACTAAGGGGGAAAGGGGAGGGGTTGGGGGGGGGGGAATTGTAGCTAGAAACGGAAAGACCGGGATAACAAGAAGAGCAATAAAAACGTTGAACTAGATTAGATAAACAAGAGCAAAAGAGAAGAGCACTAAACATCGACAAGTAAATGTTAGATGTTAAACGTTTCTCAACCGCCCGAGCAGTGCAGAACACACTGTTTGAAGTCTTCATCAGCAGCTAATTGTTTGATCTGTCTCTTGCGGAAATCCCCATATGAAACATTAAATACACAACAAACTCCCACGTCCAGTTAGTTTTCCCAAATATAAGTCTTACATCCGGTTTAAAAAAAAACATTCCACTTTCGTTTCCGGGAATAATCATCAGCATGTGACATGTCGACAAGCGTGGACTATCGTGTTTCACCATATCACACGATCACACAAGTCGTGGATCAGCTCTGTGTTCTGGTCTAGATTACTCTATATGTTCAAGCCATCAATATATTTACTTCTTTGCCTTCCCCTTGTTCTTTTCACTTCAATCTTGCCAGTTGTCATCAAGGTCTCTAGTTTATTTCTTTTCATAACGTGCTCCAAAAAAATCTTGTCTGTACATTTTCTCTAACCGGATTACGGTTTTAATTTGTTTCTTGTAGGACTTGTTCATTGTTTCATTTGTTCTGTCTGTTCATGATATTCTTTACATTTTGCTAAAAAAAACTAATTTCCCCTGTTTGTAGATGTTTTTCAGCTTGTCTGCTCTGTGTACACGTTTCACATATATACAAAAGAACGGGTTCTATATTGCACGTCACACACTTTTTCTCGTGGCAACTGACATCCTATTAATTGGCAATATGTGTTTCATCTTGCAAAAGGCTACCTTTGCCATAACCATTCTTGTTCTGTGTCTTCTTACAATGTAATTCCCATCCTAGTTGCTCACTGTGTACAATAGCCGCACTTCTAAGTGTTGCAGAAACTGCGCGTTTCACTATCCCCTAAGCCACCGGTGAGTACTGAAGGGTTGTGAGCCAACACTTGTGATCTATCTGTCCTGTGTGAGTACTGGAGGTTTGTGGTTCACCTCGTTGGTACGTGAATAAATAGTATAGACTGATTAGCAGGTACGTTTTTGTTTTCAAGTTTGACTCTTCAGCAGTTTGCTACAATTGCCACATCCACTTTCAATTTAATAGTACAGTTCATTATAACAACCAATACCAAACCTCTCGCCCAACAGGAGGCAGAACCTCGCACTA
This sequence comes from Cepaea nemoralis, assembly GCA_014155875.1. Classification (NCBI taxonomy): domain Eukaryota; kingdom Metazoa; phylum Mollusca; class Gastropoda; order Stylommatophora; family Helicidae; genus Cepaea; species Cepaea nemoralis. The sequence goes on from JACEFZ010019367.1 coordinate 62,278, forward strand.
AGCAATATCTGAAATTAGTGGTTTGCCATTACTTTCTGAACTACCAGAACTCGTACAAATCTATGAAAACCTACGCAATGCGGTCTACTGCCAAGTCTCACGCAGCTGTGTTTCTAACCCGGTGTGCGGGATTAGGAACTGCGTCCGTAACCTCTTCACTACAGAACAGACTTTAAGAAATCCATAAATAACCACTTTAAAACAGGGAATTGGGCCTCCGTATCAATGACATACCGGTCTCTGTGGCTAAGGGCTCTGCGAACGCGGTCTGTGAGCCCGTATACCCGGGTTCGAAACACAGCGGTGCTGATTTTTTCGAAAAAGGTATAGAGCCGGTCGTTCAGAAAGCAATGGCAAACTACTGAACGTAAAATTTGCCCAGGAATCACGAACAGCGAAAATGCTGGGGTTGACTGCTACGTCCTGTGAAGGACATGCAACTTAAAAAAATCAATGACATTACACTTGACTTGAAATCATTGTTATTGTCATAAATATACCTTTCGTGCTCCTTGCAGATTTCAATTTCTCTGATATCACTAATGTATTATGTAAATATATAATCTACGTGTTATGTAATGTATAATTGATATTATCCCTGTGTATAAGGTCGGTGTTCTATATGTATAATTTTTAAAAGTTCGTTTATAGTTGCTATGATCTAAATAGAGATGATGTTAACTTTGTTGTTAGTCTGGAGTAGTGATTCTCTATCCCATCTTAAAAATACTCGGCTCTAAAACTGCAACAATGCAACGAATACTTGAAAATAACAGCAACCTGAATAGTCAGCAGCACGATAACAAAGAACAGAGTGCACAGTGCTGCTAGAGAGCTATTACTGGGAAACTAAATCAAACGAAGTCAAACGGATACAAAAACTACATAAATACGCACATGAAAAAATATACTGGTACTCATCTGACACTACGCACTTCCAGAAATAGACCTGCGCGGGATTACCTTGTCTTGCTGGAACTAATTCCCGGAAAATTCGGAATATTATCTATTACTCATGGTATTGTCGTCCTCTGGGGTTTAAGGGTAATGAATGCAGTTTCACAATGTCGGAAGACAGCCGCAGGCTATTTAGGAGAAGGTCGCTTTGCATTGATGTTCATGACAATATCAGCTTTGGTCATTAGACAGCAATGGCAAATCACTGAACGCCTAGAAAATCACAAAATTCAACAAATGAATGGTGTTGATTACAAGGCCATGCAAAGGACATGCAGCTATCTTTTAACCTATAGCGTTGGAGCAGCGATAGCGCAGTAAATTGCACGCTTGCAGGCCGGCCTGGTGCTTTTTTTCTTCGAATTCCCAAAGATGTGGGGATTGTTTTAGAAAATCATCTGGGCTATCCATATGTATTATATATTTTATTTCTTTTGCTCTAGTGGGTTCCAGTGGAAAGAGTTGCCAGATACACTTTTATCGGGTTTTCTTAATTCCATTCCTTTTTATCGCCACCATCCTTTCCTCTCCTCTTGATTCCTTGGAATACCATTTCAGTCCTTCTGTACCGTACATGCATCCGTTAATGAATGTTTATAGTTTATTAGTGATGTCAACAGCCGATCTCAACGTTTTCTATATATATATATATATATATATATATATATATATATATATATATATATATATATATGTGTGTGTGTGTGTGTGTGTGTGTGTGTGTGTGTGTGTGTGTGTGTGTCTAGCATCTGTGTCTACAATGCTACCTACATAGGTGTATGATTCCATCTCGCTAAGTGAGTTTTCACACATATTGGATAGACTTAATATCTTCATCATGCTCGATGGAGGGGAAGGCAGGAAAGAATTCAAAACGTAGACACATATACGCTTTATTATGACTACAGATTATCATTGCAGATTACGTATGTACCGGAACAGTCACATAACATTAACAAATAGTAAGGCGTGTTTGTTTATAAATCATGATTTTCGAAGAAGTAGTAATTATGGCTTACAGGCAAATGTTTTAAAGAAAAGATTATAGACTTATTGAAATGGATATTTCCCATATAGCTCATTCTCGTTCGCATTGCGGCCTGTCGAAATCCATCTTCGCTTGATGGTATTCTCAAAATATCTACACTGTAAGTTAGCCAACTAATTTCTAAACTGTTCGCTGGTTTGATTTGTGAGCATGTTGTTTTCACACTGAATTCGCTAATGTGTCAGTTTGCTCGTGCCAACATCTCTCTAGATTCTCACAAGCAGAAACAATCATCATCAACGTGATCCAAGTCCTTTGCAGAACATCGGTCTCAGCACAATCATCATCTTCCACCTTTGTCGTAAAGCGTCGTGGGAAGGAATAGTTGGTATTCCAGCGCCCGAATAATGGAATTGGATAGTGTCATTCCGTGTGATTATACAAAGTCTTTGATGTAAGGTATTCCAGCGCCCGAATAATGGAATTGGATAGTGTCATTCCGTGTGATTATACAAAGTCTTTGATGTCATTGGTCCAGTTTCATCTCTGGCTTATTCTTGCTCTCGTCCTCATACCTGCGAGATTCAATATTTGGAATGCTTATTGTTTCATCAACTATATTAGTGCTGGTTCTGTATTTCCTAGTCCACCAGGAACAACATTCTAAGTCCAACATATTTCCTGTCTTGTTGGTACTTGAGCTTGTGGATGATCGGTGTGTTTCCGACGTTAGCGCTGATAGAGTCATGATTCTCTTTCAATGTCCTAATTCTTGAGCAATAGTACGTGAACACGTGAACAAATAAATTCCCATCAGGTTTGTCGGACCTGTGGTAGGTTGATCCTTTATTTGGACACTTTAATCTAAAAAAAAAGAAAACAGACACTTAACAGATATTTATTCTTACAGATCACAACGAGCACTGCTCCCCCCCCCCCCCCCCCCCCCCATGTTGCTTACGTGCTCTCAACATCTGTCGAAAATCTCTGGATTCTTAGCCTGTTCTCTTGCCTCATACGTTCATGCCCAAGGTATCTTTAATAACTTGTGTCAGACGCAATGTTGATGGGCCTCTGCCTGGTCTTCCAATAACTATACCTCTCATTACTTTATTTCATTGATATTATTACATTCTTCCCGTGACATAATTACATTATTTCATTGACAAAAAAAATAAACACTTTCAATTATTCACACGTATTGGTCAGCACCAATCGTAAGGTAAGGAAAAACGTGTGTTATCAGCAAGTGTTGAAAAAACTCTGTGTATAATTAACGGTGGAAGACAGTGCAAAATGCAGGAAATATCAATCTTCAGAGCACAGGAATCCCGCTTACCTCAGCACTGTGACTTGGGCGTCACATCCGTTTACACTTGTGCGAATTTACCGGTTTTGAACTGTGTTGTTTTGAAAGCAATCAGTAAATAGAAATATGGGGAATGCCAGTTTTTTTTTTTTTTTTTAGGAAGGATGTGCTTACTCGTGAAACTGTAACATTTGAAGCATGTAATGCGTAAGTAAGCAACGAAAGAACTCACATAGACGGCATATGTCGTATTGGGCACACGGGGCTATATCTATTATTTAATTGATCAATCAGAAGTCCGGGAGTGAAGGTTCGTTGCATATCCTGTACAGGGCATGGCAATCAACTGCAGCACTTTTGAGCTGTCTTGGATTTTCTAATCAATGTTACGTTTAGTAGATTGCTATTGATTTCTGAATGAACTACGTTCACACTATTTGCTAAAAATCAACGCAAGCTACATCTCTCAAGGGGTTACGTGAACAATATCACCCCGGTCGCTTTTCCATCTTAAGACATTTCCGCGAAGCCCAGGTCAATTTCCATAATCCATCTCGATGCGAATTCTAACCCAAGACCACCGGCCAGCAGGTAAGCGTCTAGCTACTAGGCTGCCGCGACGTCCAGCTGAACCATACCTATTGTTTCTGTTAGTGGTCCTCTTAACTTTGCAGGAATGACTCGGTGTTAATTGCACGATGCACCCTGACATCTGATGCAAATTATTCCTAATTTGAAAGCATTATAAATAAATTCACAGATATTGGTTATATATAGGAAGACAATGAGCAGGATCTGTAACATTTAGTAGATGCGGTTGTTGCACACAGTGAACTAGGAAGAAGGCCATGCCACTGTGCAATATACAAGTAAATGGAAATATTCTTAAACAAGTAAATCGATACAATTATTTCGGAACAGTCATAACATCTGATGGGAGATGCCTTAAAGAGATTAGAACAAGAATCACAATGGCGAAGGTAGCCGCTTTGCAAGATGGAAAACATACTGACCAATAAAAAGATTTCAATTACAACGTGAAAGAGGGTGCGGACGTGTTACATTTAACCTGCACTTTTGTATGGATGTATATCGTCACCTTGCCGTCTTGACGGACGATAGTTTGTGCTTCAAAAAGGCATAATAACTTTTACCCATGGTGGTAGCGAATGTGACTGATAATTCCAATTCGCGCTGTAAATGTTCGTTCACAGTGGGTGCATGTGAACACGTGGTCATTTCCACCATCATGCACCATCTTACGTCTCACACGCTCGGTGTGTGACTTATTTGCAATAATTTTCTCCTTTGTCTTTATTCCATTTCTGATGTTTGCCCTCCATGCAACACGCTCAGTGGCGACTTGCTCCCAATGTGCATTATCAATGCCTGTATCAATTATGTCCCGTTTAAACACATCTTTGTATCGTAGTAGAGGCCGACCCTGAGATCTCTTACCCATCTGTAATTCACCAAAAAAGATGTCCTTTGGTATTCTACCATCATCCATCCTCCTAAGATGTCCTATCCATCTAAGTCTACGAAGACTGAGCATGGAATAAACCGTCACACAACCTGATCTTTCCAATACTTCAGTATTTGTGATTTTGTCTTGCCATTTAATGCCAAGAATTCTTCGTAGACCCCGCATATGAAAGCTGTTTAAACGTTTCTCTTGGTGTGAGTAAGTTGTCCAGGTTTCACTGCCATAAAGAAGAGTACTAAGGACACAGGCTTGATAGACAAGGACTTTTGTTTTGGCAGTAAGCTTCCTGTTCTCCCAGACTCTTTTTCTTAACCTGTTCATTGTTGTTGCTGCCTTACCAATCCGGATGTTGATTTCCTGATCTAGGGATAATTTGCTATTTACCACTGATCCTAGATATGTAAAATGGTCTACCATCTCTAGTTCGGCGTCGTCAATAAAGATTGATGGTACCCCATGTGCACCTTGTGACATAATCTGTGTCTTCTTTTTGCTAATTGTTAAACCAAATTCAGAACAAGCATTGGAGAATGCAGATAGTAGACATTGCAATTCTTCCTCAGAGTGGGTCGTAACTGCAGCATCATCTGCAAAAAGCAACTCTCTGATCAGTACCCTCCTAATTTTGGTCTTGGCCTTCAATCTCTGAGCATTGTAGAGGCCGCCATCTGAGCGTGAGTGAATGTATATACCACCATCCTGATCACGAAAGGCATATTTCAGTAGAAGTGAAAAGTATATTCCAAAGAGGGTGGGAGCTAGTACACAACCTTGCTTAACTCCACTCTTGATTTCAAACTCTTCAGAAGTTGCACCATCAAACTTGATTATACCCTTCATGCCTGTGTGGAACGATTCCACAATGGACAGAAGAGTTGGTGGGCAGCCAATCTTCTTTAGTGCCTTGAACAGACCCTCACGACTGACCAAATCAAATGCCTTTGTGAGGTCGATGAAGGCAATAAACAGTGGTTGATTCTGTTCACGGCATTTTTCTTGCATTTGTCGCAATGAGAATATCATATCAATGGTAGACCGGTTCTGTCGAAAGCCACACTGTGATTCGGGGTAGACTTGATCTCCTAGGACTTGAAGTCTGCGCAGAACAATTCTGGCAAATACTTTTCCAACAATACACAGAAGTGAGATACCCCTATAGTTGTTGCAGTCGCTCCGATCGCCCTTGTTCTTGTACAGTGTTATGATGCTTGAATCTTTGAAAACCTGTGGGACTTGTCCTTCTCGCCAGCATAGCTCTATTAGCTGGTGGATCTATAGAGTGAGTGTGTCTTGCCCACTCCTGATAACCTCTATTGGAATCCCATCCTTACCTGGAGCCTTGCCAGATGCAAGTTCATTTATAGCACACTTAACTTCTGTTATGGTGGGAAGTGTGTCCAGGTGGTCAAGAGTTGGTAGAGCCTCTATGGCGTTGAGGGCATCATCCGCTAGTTTGGTCTCACTTGAGTAAAGCTCCAAATAGTGCTCTACCCATCTGTCCATCTGCTGTTTCTTATCAGTGATGATTTCTCCAGTCAAGGTTTTCAATGGTGCACTTCTTTTGATCATTGGACCACAGGCTTTCTTTATTGCTGCATACATGCTTCTTATGTTTTCCTTAATCACTTGCGATTTGAATGGACTCACATAACTTGATCCAATAATCATTTGCACACTGCCTGGCAGCCTTTTGCACATCCTTCCTAGCTTGCTTAGCTCACTCAGAGTGTTAAGCGTTGGTCTTTCCTTGTTTCTTAAGAGAGCTATCTTCTTCTTATCAATCAAGGGCTGCAGAGTCTCGCTGTTTGCCGCAAACCAGTCCTGCCTCTTATGATCCACAGTGCCGTAAACCCCTACGGCAGTTTTATAAAGAGTTTCCTTAAGTTGACCCCAATTTTCATTACTGTACAATTTTCTGGTGTATCAGTGAAAGCGTCTTCAAGTTGCTGTTGAAACTGAAAGCACTTTTCAGGATCGTGAGTGTTAATAATATTAATCCTGGGGCTAGATTTGTGTTTAGCTGTGTAGATTCTCTTTGGTCTCAGTCTAACCCTTGCAACAACAAAAGAATGATCCGTATCACAGTCAGCACTGTGGTAACTTCGAGTCAATGATATATGGTTCAGATGTTGTCTCCGTGTGATGATGAAGTCCAGCTGGTGCCAATGGCCGGATCTTGGATGTTTCCATGTGACCTTATGCAGCTCTTTTGTTTTAAAAAAGGAGTTTGTAATACATAGGTCATTTCTGGTGCAATGCTCCAGCAGCCTTTGCCCATTTTCATTCATGCGACCGATGTTGTATTTTCCAAGGCACACTGGCCATGAACTCGAGTCCTTGCCCACACGAGCATTGAAATCACCGAGCATATAAATGTAGTCAGATTTTGGAACTGCCTTGATCACGGAGTCTAACTCCTCATAGAACGAATCCTTCACATCATCAGAGGAATCGAGTGTCGGTGCATATGCAGTAATAATGGTGGCAAAACCACAAGAGGTTGCCAAGCGCAGGGATAATAGTCTTTCATTTCCTCCTGCTGGAATTTCAATCATTTCCAGTAGCGAATTCTTCACTGCAAAGCCCACACCGTGTTGCCTTTTTTCTGCCTGCCCTCTACCCTTCCAAAAAAAGGTGTAATTGTTTTCCCTGAGTGACCCTTCCTCAGCGAGGCGAGTCTCCTGCAGGCCAGCAATATCAATGTTAAGACGATTGAGTTCGGCATCAATCACAGCCGTTTTTCTCACATCGTCAATATTGGTCATGTCAGTGGAAAATCCTGGACACATGGTTCTCACGTTCCAGGTTGCAAGCCGTAGCTTGAGGTTTCTATTTTTCTTTTTTATTAGTACCTGGTGCATTGGTTTTACAGCCTGCGATTCAGATTTTGTCCTAGCCCCAAGCACCCATTGAAGCAGGCAGGCTGTGGCGGATCAGCACCCAATTGGCCGGGGGCTGCCCAGCTTGAGGCGGGCGGTAGCTGATCAGTGACATCTGTAGGTGTCTCCCACCGTCAGAGGCAACGCGTGGCGCCCCATGTCTACGCCAATTGACAGGGACTTATAACCCGTAACAGTTGCCTCTCGCTTTGATTCCGAGACCGGTTAAGACCAGGGATGGAGTTATTGCCTCTCCATAGCACAAAGCCTGGGCTAAAATATAGAGATCATGTGTTGCCCATGCAGCATGATCCCTCTCTCGGCCTGCCTAGTTCACTCCAGAGGAAAGGTAACACCTCTACATCTGGAACAAGACAAGCTGCAGAAGCTGCCGGATCAGCAAAGCAATGCTCTAACTGTCCGCCTGTCGGAGCTTCGATCCTAGACCAGCTGCCAACCAAGGCTTAGGGCCTGGTCTGCCCTGCCATGACATTTTGTCTTTAGGTTGCATTTCCTCGCACCAGGGTAAGGCTTGTACCCTCCCAATTGCGCTCTTCCGCCCGAATCCGTTGGCACAATGTGGGGTGTCGGGTTTGGTAAGCGCCGCCCAACGTTCGGCGCTAACAGAAAGCAGGTAGTAGCGTCTACTGTTATACGGTAGCTCCGTCATATCTGACCTAGACCTGACACGATGTATTAATGTGAAGCGTGGACAATGAACACATAAGTTGGAAAAAAACAACAACTAATGGCTGAGGAAATGTGATTTCTGAGGAAAATGGGAAAATTGTGATAACAAGGTTGAGGCTGAGAAGTAAATGGCTAGATGGCTGCCACGTAGTATGGTCGAGACATGAACACAGCTGCTAATTCACGACTCTGGTGATAGTGTGAGATGGCGAAACATTACCTCCCATGCTTATCGGTATAGCACATGATGATGATGATGATGATGATCTGTTCCTTGCAATTATACCAGATCCATTACACCTCCCGATGTCTACAAATTAAATGTTCATCCATTTTATTTACTGTACTTACACTACCTAACTCTCTTATTTCTGCTACTGTCCTGATATTCCAAGTGCCTACTCAAAATAATTTGTTGGTTTTGCTTGCGCCTTCAGATTGGCCAATCAACTAGTCGTTGGAGTACCACCACAGTCCCTGTCCATGCTGCGTTAAGAGAAAAGCTGCATTAACTAATGGATTTCAGAGCACTGATATAGTCTCTTTCAATTTCTCTGTCATCAGTTCTCTCTGTCTCATATATTCCAACTTATTCTCTCTAGCTATCTCTTTGTCCACTCTCTCTCTCTCTCTCTCTCTCTCTCTCTCTCTCTCTCTCTCTCTCTCTCTCTCTCTCTCTCTCTCTCTCTCTCTCTCTCTCTCTCTATCTCTCTCACACTATGTAATGTCTTGTCAATTACCTTACATTTTAAACAATACAAAAACACGACGTATATGACAGCTATCATAAGCAAACACAAACATATAACAACAGAGAAGAATACTTACAGATAATATATAAAGGTATAAGAGGGCAACAAGAAGAGGTTGAACGAGGTAGTCATTTGTGTTTGTTTTTTCCTACATACGGGACATGAAACAGAAATGAGACGAATGCAAACATGAAAAAAGGAATGACAACCAAATGTGTGCTATTGGTCTCAGAATCGCAAATGTAAACAACGGTACATTTCATAACCACATACAATGAAGAAGCGTTCGTACTGTCTCTCAAGAACCGTCATTTACTGCCAATATAATAGTCCATTGCGGTGTATGGCAGAGGGGTCTTGAGCCTGAGGAATTAAGGTCGCCTGGCTAGAGCAGTCGCCGTTAACTGTGCAAGTTAGAGTTTTCTTTTTGCCCCCGACAGAGAAAACAACTCCATACCTTACCGAGGATTCGAACCTGGGTTTCCCGAAGGAGAATCCGGCATTCTAGCCACTCTGCCAGCCGCTCCTCGTACCGATATTCTATATAAAGGCAGCAAGGAGTTGAGTGTAAACACTAAAACACATAACCGACATAAGATATCGCCAGAAAATGTAATTCAACACTTCCGTATCTGAATTATTTGTTTACACACACGGTTTCCACACGTTCAGTAATATAATCTATGCTGTCTGTGATCTGTGTATTTGATTTATCAGTATCTTGTTTGTTGTAAGAGAGAACTAAATTTAGTGTCCCTCTCAAAGTTCGTATAACTAAAAATATTATTGTATGTTGTTGTTGTTGTATCTGATATGGGGTTTCTAGAAGTATTTTCCAATATCTTTTCTTTACAAATGTGGGAGCGGTTTGTCTGCAATGAGCTCGAATTCATCATTCGGAGAAGTTTCTCGTGTTCCATTTCTCAGCGTGTTGATATAAAAGAAAACAAACATAATTAACATAACCCAATCCTTTTCAATATCCTCACCATCGTGATCATCTTTAACACCATCTTCAACATGCCAAATTCATCATCATCATCATCATCATCATCATCATCATCATCATCATCATCATCATCATCATCATCATCACAATCGTCACCATAACAAACAAACAAAAAATCACGACCGTTTACCATCAACATCATCATCATCATTCAGTGCCTTGCCGGCTGGTGTGGTGATCTTGCCTCTCCACAAACTGCAAACTCCGACGGCATGGATCAATTTGTGTGTTAACTCCCTTCCCTGCCATGACACAAGACTGTCAAGAATTTGCTCACACTGCTTCCCTTTATTTTTCTTTCCACACACATTTCTGTTTGTCACAATATGCTACAGTTTGTGTCTGCTCATAATGTGGCCAAACAATGATAACTGTTTCTTTCTGATGTTTGTGATAAGTTGTATTTGTGACTTAGTCTCTCTCAAACTGTCCAGATGACTCATGTTTGCTGTCCATCTACCAAATCTATGATTATTGGGCTTATATTAACGTCGCAGTGGCTTGGGAAAAACAGTGAGGGAAGCGTGGTTCCTGGAAGACGATATATGAGTCGACCAGCACCACGATGGAACAATGTAGAAACACTGGTCATGAGGGTGCATGAGACAGGGAACAAGCAAGAGATAGACAAACTTTCCTGCCGACCTTCATGAGAAGGATATTCGGCATAGGATCAGCTGCAGAATGCTGACTGAATCTGAGGCATTGCTGGTGTCCAAAAGAAAGGTGTTCCGGCTTGAAGAAGAAGGGCCTCTCTCCCAGCCCATCGACAAGCTATGTGCAGGTTTAAAAACGACTAAAAACAAAATATGACAAGTAATAGCGCGTAGGAAAGATACATACAGATAAAGGCGAAGATTTTCCGCCATTATCTTTGTCAACGAGCAAATAAATGTCAGCAACTTATGATACTTTGCTGCGGTTGTAGCTGGACGACTGTTGTAGCACATGTATTCTATATTATAAAGCAATGAATGAATTGATTATGACGATTTGAAATATTCTGTCTGCCTAAATGTTCCAATTTAATGTCTATTATAACGAGCATTACGTTCTACTGTCACTGCAGTTTCTTTACCTAAGATACACAACAGATAATGTCAACTGGTCAATACAAAATGACATATTAGCTAGGACGAGATCTTGGTCGGGTGGAGCCTTGAAGCAATCCCTACAGCCTAATCTGAACCTGTCTGAATGTTGATACTTAATTGACTTTTTTCATAACATCCGCATAACAATTATTCTCAATATTAAAAGCTGCAGCATAATTGTATTGTAAACACAGACGTCACAAACATGTGGCACGATTTATTGTTAAATTTGCGATAACTAATGGACCACATTGGAACAATTCAATGAAGAATAGAAAGGACAATGAATAATTCATTTCTTCTTTTATATGATAAATAATTCTGCAGTAAGCACCTGGAGATATGCAGCAAAATATGCCAGGCAATACATCGTGCCAGGCAATATATCGCGCAGCACACTGTTTACGACTTATGTGTTTAAATTCATTAATGGAATACATTGTTTTAAAGGATATGTTTTTGGCAGCGTTCAACCGTACATGGGTGTACAATAAATGCAACAGTAAATGTCTTGAACAGACTTAACGATAAACGTGGGTGTTGGCCATATACTGTGGTCACTCCCTGTCGCACCATTCTCTCGATGTAATTATGGTGCATTTGTTTGTTCACACTATACAGACCATCAAGTGTAATGTATTGCTAAGGGCATATGTGAGAAATGTTCACTATATGGCTTCCCATTTCTTTCTGTATGTCGAATGGCTGTCCACTTTTAAAAATCCAATTCATACTATATCTGTATGATCGAGTATCATATAGTTTAATCTTATCTGTCCGCGTGACATCTTGACTGGGAAATCGATATCAGCAACAGTTGCCTCATATTTGCCATCACGTGTAAATGAGTACAGATAGATCGATATTGCTTCATTGATTGACACAATGGGACAGGCAGCCCATAACGTGTGACAACGGTTACTTAATTATAGCCTATTGTGTTGACTTCCTTACAGCTTCATTCTACTGTAAACATATTTTGGAACCACAACATAGTTTGTCAGGGAATACGCGTAATTTAAAATACAAGCAAATGTTCGCGTAATACATATATCTTGTTTTGGCCCACATGCACACACGATGTTAGAAGATTTTGTTATGGAAAAATAACATGGTGGAAAACTAGAGTTTAATCGTGCGTGTGTCATGACAATTACTTGTCCCTAGGGGAAGGGGGGGGGGGGGTGGGAGAGAGAGAGAGAGAGAGAGAGAGAGAGAGAGAGAGAGAGAGAGAGAGAGATATGCATGGATGGATGGATAGCTAAAGTGAAATAGAGAGATACAAATAGAGACACATTGATAAAACAGTTAGCGATAAATAGGGGGATGTAGAGAGGGATAGAGACATAGTCAGTTAGTTACACCGACAGACATACAGAAAGAAAGGCAGGCAGGCATACAGCTAACTGTTTTAATTTGAGAACCACTGGCATAGAGCATTATATTGTGACAGCGATAATACAGGCGATCTATGAACAATTGGATATGTTGCAGGAATCAATATATTTACGTGAATGAGTATCAGATGGACAAATGCATGCAAGAGTAGTCAGCTTGCTGTGATTGGCGTGACGACTACCTTGTTCTTGTAATCGTGAGTTGCGGCTGGTCATCAGATGAAAGGAATTGCATTTGTTGTAAGATCACTCCGCCCAGTGTTAAAGAAACACACACAAGTCGTCTGCTTTCTTCTCTGCAGTGCGCCGTGGATAGATGTTCCAAGGCGGAACCTGAAATAAACTCGGAGCGAGTTTGCATTCAGTAGTTTGCCATTGTTTTTTGAACGGCCGGCATTTATATATCTACTAGCTGACCCGGCCCGGCTTCGCCTAGTTCCTGGTGGGGAGCATCTCATTTAATTCATATATGTAGTCATATAAGCTCCCATTCCCGTTCCCGACTGTCTGTCTGTCTGTCTGTCTGTCTGTCTGTCTGTCTGTCTGTCTGTCTGTCTGTCTGTCTGTCTGCCTGACCCAGCCCGGCTTCGCCCAGGTCCTGATGGGGAGCATCTCATTAAATTCATATAAGTAGTCATATAAGTTTCCGTTCCCGTCTGTCTGTCTGTCTGTCTGTCTGTCTGTCTGTCTGTCTGTCTGTCTGTCTGTCTGTCTGTCTGTCTGTCTGTCGGTCTGTATGTCTGTCTGTCTGTCTAATCATTTATTGGTTGCAGTTAGAACAACCTAGATAAACGAAGACCAACTTACAAAAAGCATTAGAAAGAGCACTTGACAGGTCTTTACATCTTCCCCAACAATTAACTTGAGTAAATGGAGCGGCGGCAGCAGCAGCAGCAGAAGAAGAAAAGGAGGAGTAGGAGCTGGGAGGAGGAAGAGGGAGGTGGAGGAGGGAGGAGGAGGGAGGAAGAGATAGGCGGAGATAGGAGGAAGAGGGAAGAGGAGGGAGGAGTAGGAGTAGGGAGGAATAGGAGGGAGGAGGAGGGATTAAGAGGAGAAGGAGGGAGGAGGGAGGAGGAGGGAGGAGGAGGGAGGAGGTAGAGGGAGGAGGAGAGAGGAGGAGGAGGGAGGAGGAAGAGGGAGGCGGAGGAGGGAGTCGGAGGAGGAGGGGGAGAAGGGAGGAGGAGGGAGGAAGGAGGAGGAGGAAGAAGAGAGGAGGAGAAGGGAGGAGTAGGGAGGAGGAGGAGTAGGGAGGAGGAGTAGGGAGGAGGAGGGAGGAGGAAGAGGGAGGAGGAAGGAGAAGGAGGAGGGAGGATGAGGGAGGAGAAGGAGGGGAGGAGGAGGGAGGATGAGGAGTGAGGAGGAGGAGGAAAAGGGAGGAGGAGGAGAGATGTGGAGGGAGGAGGAGGAGGGAGGAGGTAGAGGGAGGAGGAGGGAGGAGGAGAGAGGAGGTAGAGGGTGGAGGAGAAGGGAGGAGGAGAGGGAGGAGGAGGGAGGAGTAAGGGGAGGAGGAGGAGGAGGTAGGAGGAGGAGGAGGGAGAAAATGGGAGGAGAAGGAGGAGGAGGGAGGAGGAGGATGAGGGGGAGGACGTAGGAGGAGGAGGAGGAGGGAGGAGGAGGAGAGAGGAGGAGAAGGGAGGAGGAAGGAAGAGGAGTGATTAAGAGGAGGGAGGAGGGCGAGGAGGTAGGAGGAGGAAGAGGGAGGAGGAGGAGGAAGGAGGAGGAGGGAGGAGGAGAAAGAGGGAGGAGGAGGATGGAGAGGGGGAGGGGAAGAGGAAGAGGATAGGAGGAGGAGGGGAGAGGAGGAGGAGGAGGATTATAACGCATATGCCTGTAGATAACTGCAGCGAAAAGGTGGGTCTGTCTATCTATCTGACCCGGCGTGGCTTCGCCCAGCTCCTAGCGGGTAGCGTCTCATTAAATTCATACAACAAAATAAAGTAACTTAAAAGAATGTCCTTTCCACACACCATCCATTATTTCTAATGAAAACCGTTTCTAATCACCTGCATGACTGTAGATAACTTCGTACGCATAAAAAGATGAGTTACAATGTTATGCATTATGCATTATTTTTATGAAAACTTTGAAAATGCCTTAAAGATTGTATCATTATTTATTATAACTCATATGCCGGTACATAACTACAGACAAAGAGTTTATAAATCTTTGAAAACGATGCAACAATATGACTATAGGTTATACAGCAATGTTATTAAAAGTTATGCCCCTTGAAATAACTTTTCTAGAGTTAAGTCCCCTCGCTGTATATAAATTACAATGTAAAATGAAAAATTAAATAATATTAAGTAAGCAGCCGATTTCACACTAAAAAAATATCACAGTTGGCTGCGCTGGAATGAAAGGAAGACGTGTAGAAAATTTCATCTCAATCGAATGGGCCGTTCGCGAACGCATAAAGGACATACCCACACACACCCACACACATCCTTTTTTATATATAAGAATATATATATATATATATATATATATATATATATAAATATATATATATATATATATATATATATATATATATATAATATATATATATATATATATATATATATATATATATAAATCCAACGTAGGGCTGTCTGCTGCCAAATCTCCCGCAGCTGCGTTTCGAACGCAGTGTGCGGGACTACGAACTTCGTCCGTAACCACTTCGCCACAGTGCCGGCTACATACATGGAAGTTGCAGGTTGTAAGTAATGAAGGCTGAACAGGAAGAAGGAAAGAACAGAGTTGGCAAGCAAAGAACAAGGAGAAAGGCATACTAGCACCAAAATTCAAACCCTTCGCTACTGGAACTGTCGAGGCAGAAAGTAGTGACCAAACATACCAAAGAATTGATGTATAACGTCTACATTCTCATGATTCAAGAGGCTAATGTGAAGGACGACGAAAATATTAATTTGCATTGCCATATCAGCCCTTGTGGATCAAATAACCGGAGTTTGGCAGTTTATATAAATCATGGACGCCTTCATCAATGTATGGTTACAAGTACATACAACAGTGATGGTGTTGAGCACAGGGCATAGTGCTACCAACAAGGGATCACTTCAGTTAGGGGATCTGCAGTGTAGATCACCTTTTTCATGAGTGCAGGTGGAATTTCATATTACCGATGGCTGATTCATTGGGTAATTATCGTCCAGCGGAAGACTCCAACGTTCGATCAAACGAGCAGGGAATAGTTTTCTACAGTAAATAGGAAATTGTACTACACATGGCACTGCTACGCACACTTTCGCTGTATTGATGGAGTCATAGATTTAACTTCAATGCCAAGTATTAACTTCTCAAGAAGGTATAATGTTATGGGTTTTGCTAATCCCAAAGGTGCACATTGTCAGACAATTTAAGCCCAGACATAGCCCCATAATTCACGCTAGCAATACACACCCAGTTGAACCCGTGTCTGCGTTTACCAGAAAGACCAGATAAATAACGTAATACAGTTGTGTACAACAACAATGGTTGAATGAGCGAGTTGAAAAGGCGTGCATAGGAAAGGAAAATGTTTCGCCCCATGCCCGGTTTACCAACTGTCTATGGAGATTATAAAAGGAATACTTGCATGTTACTTAGAATCAGTTTTAACGTACGGCTATGAATCCTGGACAATTTGTAAATAATTATTTTTTTAAATCCATTAGCCATCAGACATACTGTTATTCAGAAGGATGATCTCAATTTCTTAGACAGCCAAATTAAGTTACTTGTAAATGTTGTTAAAGCGGCAAAGTTTAAGATACAGACAAACAACATTGCACATGCACTCATCATTTTATTTCCCACAATAGAGAAAGAGAAAATCTGGAAAATGTTGCGACAAATGGAAATAATTATGGCAAATTTTATAGTAGAACACAAAGAGAGATGTCTTCTGGTATGATACCGAAATGTATCAACATACGAACCGACACAAGATAGGTAGAGTCATGACCGCCCACGTCTGTCACGTGGGGACACTTGGTGATGACCATTTCTTGTACTTAATGTAACAGTTTAGATCGTTTAAAACCAGACGATCAACTAACTGCAACTGACTAGGTTTTATTCCACATGGCTCGATCTCTGTCCGCAGAGCTCTTACTGAAAGCCTCGCATAGAGCACGAGCTTTAAACTCCCAGCGACCACCAATAGAGTCTTGGAGTAAGCTGCACTGATTAAATGAATGACGGAGTCTCAAACTGAACCCACGATCATCGGAGCATGAGACCGGTAACTTAACCATATATGACACAATCATATAATGGTTTGGGAATCATAACAGCTAAGAACATAAGCCTAGGAGAAGACTAAGAATTACATGGGTAATCTCATCACTGAATGCTACACAAGCGCAAATCCAATGCAGACAAAACGACACATTTTGCTCCAGATGGAAAACTTCATCTTCACCCTATCCCTTCCTTCGTTTAACGACAAATGTGGACCAAATGCCATTGTCGTTAGGGGGATAGATATTAACAGAAAACCGCCTCCATGTTCTCAATTTCTCGCCCTGTTATGGCGCCTGTCTTGCATCCTCGCTGCACACAAATGCCTGCATTATTTTCAGATACAACAAGCCATAGGCTTACAGCTGTTTGAGAACGGCAAATATTCGCTCATTTTTCTCCAATTCTGGGAGATTGGGTTCAAACCGGCAGATCTAGAGATTGTTCTTCAAGACTGGAAATTCTCGTCCCCTAAGGAAGATTACATCGATAAATTCGCATAATTTTTATTGAGGACATCCTAGTCACGCGTGCCACTTTTCTTCCATAGTTGATGCTATCAACATTCAAATATCATACTTGATTTCCCAAACTAGTTTCTTTGTTTGACCATTTCACTTGGTGAAAATCAAGCTTTTTTTCCCCCATTTATAAAGCCTTTGAAATGTTAGTAGTTTTTGAAAAATGCAATACTTTTCTCAAAGTCTATATCGAGAATTCTGTAACATAGACGCTAGTGCATATATATATATATATATATATATATATATATATATATATATATATATATATATATATATATATATATATATATATATATATATATATATATATATATATATATATATATATATAAAGTCAGGGTGACAAAGAGATGTAATGCGCTCGCGCTAAAACTTCCTTGCGCTGATGGCCATAGTAGTAGGTTCTTTCTCTAATTGTTTGTTCGTCGAATACAGTATATTTAAAACATCGGTAAATCAAAATTTTTTTGCTGTTGAACTAATTGTCAGATATAAAACACTTTGAAACCATATGTGGAAGAATTATTGTCTCAGCACAATAAATCAAACTATATTTATCAAATCCACTGTAGGCGCCAAGCAATTTATATAAGTAGAACAAAACTAAAATTGACAAATTGAGTAACCGAACATTTATAAGTATGGATCTAAAATATAATTATTGAAGGGTCCTTGAAATAGACAGGCTTTAAGAGTCTTACCTCAGATATTTCTCGACCCCTGCTAAATTGAAGCCATAATACATACAGAGTGAGGCAGTTCATATACAGTATTGAACGAACAATGAATGGCTGCTCAAACTCGCCGTGCCAAGAAATTAGGTGTCTAAAAGCTGAAAGACTTCGTAGTAAATCTGCGATTAAAAATTTAGTTTCATATCCTTTACAGGACGTTTGCAGTTAACACCAGCATTATTTGTTGTTTTTTGTGTCGTGGCAAGTTTACGTTCAGTAGTTTGCCATTGCTTTCTGAACGACCAGCACCCATACCATTCAGTAAAAAAAAACCAGCGCAACGTGGTATGCTGTCAAATCGCGCGCAGCTGTGTTTCGAACGCCGGTATGCGGGATCACGAACCGCGTCCGTAAAACTTGGCCACGGAGACCAGCAAAATCTGCGATTACCTTGTGGACAACAAATGCTCCACATTAGAACAGTATAAATGACTTTATGTTATATATTTCAGTCAAAACTATTTATTTCAAATGATAAATAACTCTGAATCATAGTTTTATTATTACTTTAAATATTTCACACCGGAGCTATTATTTATTTTGAAGGCTGAGTGTCTTAGTAATGCAGGGTCAATTTCTTACCCAAATAAACAAGAATATATATCACCCCATGAATTTCTACCCAATAAGAACCTGCTGAGTTCATTCACCACCTCTCTTGATCCAAGTGTATTGTAATGGACGCCCTGCCTTTATGGATAAGGGAGATAAACCATGATGACTCGTGTATATGTTACGAACATTATAAATCTCCAGGAGTTGACAACTGTAAAGAGTCGGCCGAACAGGCAACATTTCAAAATGTATGAAGTCTGACCCAATGCCTCCTGTTCCTTCTATATACACTGGAAACCTTACAGGTGCTGGTGAGTTCGAGCACTGTGTTAAGATTTCCATAGTGTGAGCAACTAGAGGAGATTATATCTCTAATGATGATCATTTATCGTTGGCGACCGGATCACATAACATACTAATTTAAGCTCACAAGCGACTGAATTCCTTATGGCGATCATTTAAAGTAAACTTACTAGAGCAGTGGTTCTCAACCTTTTTTGTCCCATGCACCCCTTCACCGTATGTTCAGAATGTCATTTCCCCCCCCCTCCTCTTTGTATTTCCTCCCTATAAATCCCCCGCCCCTACACCGTATACGTAAAAATGGAAGCTACATTTAATGACACATACTAAATCAAATCAAATCAAATCAACTTTATTAGGGTTACAAATTGGGCGCGCAGGCCCGTCTTACATTCGGCCCTTCCAATCACTCGTCTTTCATTCATCAAGAGCATTATACATTTACATAGGAAGAAAAATAAACATTGTGAAATGAATGTTGTAAACATAAACAAGGCAAATTACCATGTTATGAGGCCCATCTCCCACCTACCCATACATCACCCCACCCACACACACACCCCCACCTACCCACACACACGCACACCAAGGGACACATACATACCCCACCAACCGACCCATCCCCCTTCCGCACATCCCCCACCCACACACTCTCCCCTCACCTGTTCCCCCAACCAAAACACACTCGCCATCCCACAAACATTCCCCCACCAACCCACACATCCCACGCCCACCCACATACACATCCTAACCCACACATCCTCTCCCCATCCACACCTCAAACCACCCATCCCCCAGCCACATCTCCATTGACCACATATTCACCACCCACGCACACAATCCCCACCAACCCACACATCGCACATCCACTCACACATCCCCAAACCATACACACACATCCCCACCAACTGACATCTCCCTACCCACCCATACATCCCCAATCCACTCACACACACACCCCACCACCCACACATATATCCTCCACCCACCCATACATGCCTTAACCCAATCCCCACTACACAATCCCCCACCCGCACATCACATACATCCCCTACCACGCAATATTCCCAACCACGCACCACACACACACATATCCCTCAGCAACACATCCCACACCCACATACCACCACACATCCCCACCTACACACCACACACATATCCCCCACCCACATACCGCACAATATTCCCACCCACACCCACACAGATACCCTTACCCATCCACCCCACATACCCCCACCCACACACCACAAAAATCCCCCATCCACACACACATACCTCAGCCACACAATATCCCTAACCAACACACCACACACCTCTCCCCACCCACACACATATTCTCTACCCGTCCACCAACACACACTCACTCACGCACACATCCTCCACTAAGCACCCACACACCCCACCCACCCACTCCCAACCAAACATCTCTCGATCACAATACCCCTACCCACACACATCCTTCACCCACTCACGCATCCCACACCGACACATACACATCCTCACCCACCTACACATCCCTAAGCCACTCACACACCCCCACCCACACATTCCCCATCCACGCACACATCTCCCACCCACACACCCCCACATACTTCCCCCAACCACCCCACCCATACACACATTCCCCGCACCCATCACACACATCCCCCACACCACACACTATCCCCCACCCACACACATATCCTCACCCATCCCACCACACCCCCACCCACACACCATGCACACATCCCCCACCAACACACTGCACACATATCTCAAACCCACACACCATACACTTCTCCCCACCCGCCCTTGCGTCCCCAATCCACCCAACACAATCCCCTACCCACACAACCCCGCCAACCACACATACTTCCTCAAACCACCTACACATCACCACCCACATAAACACACACACCCCACACCCGTCCAATACACATATCCTCCACCCATACACACATCTCCCACTCCCATTCCCACACCCTTACTTTCACCCCCACACATCCATCCACACATCGCACCAACACCCACAAATATCACTACCCACAAAAACCCACACACCCCAACCCATCCAAACGCATACCCCCACCCACACATCCCCCACCCACACATATCCCCACACTCATACACATCATCCACACACAATCACACCTCCTCACATCTAGACACATACAAAATGTCTCACGTGAGCATTGAAACTAGTATGAACAAACTCCCACACTTTACTCACACACATACACTGACAATTGTCTGAGCATTCTCATAAAAATGTTAAAGCATGGAGAAAAATGTGTACATAAACAGTGTGTGACGTAAAAATAGTGATGCTCCCACACACAGAGATACACACAGAGAAGGCACACACACACACACACACACACACACACACACACACACACACACATACACACATTCACTCTCACGCTCACTCATTCTGTCTCTCATTCACACTCATTGACTCTCTCACTCAAACTACACTAATGTACATAAGTTCAAATTATACATGATAAAATCAAATGGTATTTAACTGATAATATGACAGATGAGAATACACAAACATATGGATTCGCGTGTTACATAACATGCGTGTTACATGACATGCATCTGCTCTCTCTCTCTCTCAATCTCTCTCTCTCTCTCTCTCTCTCTCTCTCTCTCTCTCTCTCTCTCTCTGTATTCTTTCATATACACACACTCACACGCATGCGCGCGCTCACACACACACACACACTAACACATCAACTCTCGAACTGTCTCACTCTCTCACACACAATCCTTCACACACACACACTCACTCTCTCAATCACACTCTCTCACACATATACATACGCATGAACGCATGCATGCACGCACGCACTCCCTCACTCACTCTCACACATACACGTACGAATGCATGCACTGACATATTCCCCTACCATTTCTCGCTCAATCACTCTCTCCACACACACGCACACAGGTGCGCACACACACATTCACTCTCTCACTCTCTCTGACACCCACTTTCTCTCTCTCTCTCTCTCTCTCTCTCTCTCTCTCTCTCTCTCTCTCTCTCTCTCTCTCTCTCTCTCTCTCTCTCTCTCTCTCTCTCTCTCGCTCCCACACGCACACACATATATAGTGAACAATTATAGTTAAGCAATTATAATGAACAATTATAATGAACAATTATAAAGAACAATTATACCAGTAAATGAATTATGGTGGCAAATAGTCGGTACGGATTAAGTATTGAAAGAGTTTTCGGTTAAATGTGTAGGGACTCATTGGAGTTTTCAGATCTGGAGGCAGATCATTCCATAAGTTAGTTAGTTAGTTAGTTAGTTAGTCGACAGATCATCCTCATTGCACATCGAACCATTCAGTCCATAATGGGGCCCCCCCGGAATTCCCCCCCCCCCAAATGTGCATTATCAATGCCTGTATCAATCATGTCCCGCTTACACACATCTTTGTATCGTAGTAGAGGCCGACCCTGAGATCTCTTACCCATCTGTAATTCACCAAAAAAAGATATCCTTTGGTATTCTACCATCATCCATCCTCCTAAGATGTCCTATCCATCTAAGTCTACGAAGACTGAGCATGGAATAAACTGTCACACAACCTGATCTTTCCAACACTTCAGTATTTGTGATTTTGTCTTGCCACTTAATACCAAGAATTCTTCGCAGACACCGCATATGAAAGCTGTTTAAGTTGTTTTCTTGGTGTGAGTAAGTTGTCCAGGTTTCACTGCCATAGAGAAGAGTACTAAGGACACAGGCTTGATAGACAAGGACTTTTGTTTTGGCAGTAAGCTTCCTGTTCTCCCAGACTCTTTTCTTAACCTGTTCATTGTTGTTGCTGCCTTACCAATCCGGATGTTGATTTCCTGATCTAGGGATAATTTGCTATTTACCACTGATCCTAGATATGTAAAATGGTCTACTATCTCTAGTTCGGCGTCGTCAATAAAGATTGATGGTACCCCATGTGCACCTTGTGACATAATCTGTGTCTTCTTTTTGCTAATTGTTAAACCAAATTCAGAACATATATATATATATATATATATATATATATATATATATATATATATATATATATATATATATATATATATATATATATATATATATATATATATATATATATATATATATATATATATATAAATCGGTAACTGTCTTTCATTCTTGCACATTACAGATTTCTTGCACATGTAAGACAGCACTGAAGTAGCTATAGTAGTCATCATCATCATCATCATCATCTTTCACGCCTGCCGTAAAGCGACGTGGGGAGGAATAATTTGCGCTCCAGCGACCGATGGACGGAACTGGATAGTGTCATTCCGTGTGATTGTCAAATGTCTTTGATGTCGTCAATCCATTTTCTTCTTGGGCGTCCTCTTGGTCTCGTCGTAGATGATCTTTGATATAAGGCCAGTGAAGTTAGTTGATGGTGTTGCATTCTAACGACATGGCCAAAATACTTGATCTTCTGTCTTTCAATAAATATGACACAAGGTGTTAATCCCACACTGTCTGTCTAATAACAGCATTTCTTACTCGGTCTTTGATTGTTAAGTTGGCAGCTATCCTCGGGCATCTCATCATAGCTATAGTACATTATAATATTTTGAAGATCGCAGTAGCTAGAGCGCTTACTCCCGTCGTTCAACAAGATGATAATTAATGAACACTTCATTAAATTGATCTTCAGTGTATATTTCAATGTATACTTCCAAAAGATGATCTTCATTCTACGGTTCTACAAGGTGATTACCAATGTACACAAAACAAGGGCAACTTCATTCATGATTTTCAATATACACTTCACATGCCAGATCGGTCAGGTGCTTCACGTACCAGATCAACAAGATGATTTTAATTTTACTGTTTAATAAGGTAATTTTCAATATACACTTCAAAAAAGGTCATTTGCATTGTACACATCAACATTTGCACACATAAATATGGTGCTCATAAGTGTACACTTCAATAAGGTGATCTTCATTGTAAACTTCCAAAAAATTACCATACAAGTAAATTTTAATAATGTGACAATGAAGTTATGAATATACACCTAAATGCTAAAGATTTCAGTTTCTCTTGACAAGACAACAACATTTATGTATCCATCCATCCATCATGTGTCTTGCCGATAAGCGTGGGCTGTCATGATTCGTCATTTCTCTCGATTTCCAGAGTTGTGGTTCAGCTCAGTGTTCCTGTCTCGGCCATGCCACGTGGCCAAGCCATCCAGGTATTTACTTCTCTGTCCTCCTCTTGCTCTCTTCCCCTCGATCTTGCCAGTCATCACCAAGTTCTCCAATTAATTTCTTCTCATAACCTGTCCAAATAATTTTGACTGCTTGCGTCTACTTTCTCCAAATAGTGTACGATTTTCATTTGTTTCTTGTATGCCTTGGTCATTGGTGTTGTCTGTCCATGGTATTCTTTGTATTCTCCTCAGAAACCACATTTCCAGAGCCATCAGATGTTTTTCAGCTTGTTTGCTCATTGCCCAAGCTTCACATCCATACAGGTTCTATGTAGCACCGCAGTGCACTTTTCTCGTTGCAATTGACATTGTTTTATTGGTCAGTATGTTTTCCATCATGCAAAAGGCTACCTTGGCCATGGGGATTCTTGTTCTAATCTCTTCAAGGCATCTCCCATCAGATGTTATGACTGTTCCGAGATATTATATATTATGCATAATTTATCTCTATTGCTTCTTAGAAGGGATGATTTTTGTTTGTTTGTTTGTTTGTGTGTTTTTGTTTGCGTTCGCTCGCTTTGAGCTAAAGCGTAGTCTATACAAGTGCTACTACTTCTAGTGCACTGAACTGATGTTTTGCATGCGGATTATCTTTACATATTATCAATGCCCCTCGCCATCAGGCGAACCCACTTCTACTTCAGAGGTACTTGTAATTTACATCCCCAAGTCAAGGATGAAAAGTCAACATTCTAGTCCAACTAACCTTTGTAGGGGTTTACCCTGCTTCCTCGACATCAGGACACCGGCTGTCTAAGAATCAGCGTTCCTACTCATTCTGATGCTTAAGAATGAGCGTTCTTATCCATGCTGATGTCTGTTTTGTTGCTTTTAAATCAGCAAAAGATACCCTACCCAATCTGTTACTTCTAGCTATCCATTCGTCCACGCTGATATCTGTTTTGCTACCTTTAAGTCAGCAAAAGATACCCTACTTAACCCGTTACTTCTAGCTAAAACATGTTGTATGTTCTTTACAGGACGTTTGGCATGTTAATATGTACTTATATATCTCTCAACTCCAACTCCAAGTTGATTTACTAGGTAATTTAACGGCCAGTAGTTTGCCATTCGTCGATGACGTTCGCTCTCAAACTTCGCTGATGGCGAGGTAGGCAATCCCTACATCGGTAACAATTTAGACGTACAGTTTTACTTCTCATTCAGAAAGCAACGGCAAACTACTGAACGTACAATTGTCTTAAAAACAGCCCGTGGTTGAAAGCAATGTCCTGAGAAGGACATGTAACATTTGTTAAGTTTGTCATTGCTTTCGTAACGAGAAGTCAACCAACAGTGTGCACTAGTTTACTCTCGAATTACTATCTATTCTAGTCCGATACTCTATTGTTCCACTGTTTCTGTTCCCCGAATAGCCTCGCTATTTTACAGCATGTAACAGGACACGCACGAACAAGCTACAGGATCCTCAACAACCGCCAGACGTGAAAGCAGCCGGCTAACTCATGTCTGGCAGTCTGGACAAGAAAAGCAGTTCTGACCTTGACGTCGTCGATAGTCATTAAGAATGTTGATTGCTCAGGAGGGTCAGTCAACAGATCATGTCGGACGTCAGCGGGAAGCTGAATATTTTAACCAAGTTACAGGCTATGTCTGTATCTGTGGTACAGTGAGAATACATAAAAACTCTCCTATGGGAACGCGAGTAGAACGAGGCTTTGATATAACTGCAACATCCGTGTTGTAGTTTTAACCTTATTTAGCTTTATGTCATTTACAGGACGTTGTATTTAACTCTACTCTTTGACTGTGATTTATTAGGCAATTTTAGCTCAGTAATTTGCCATTGCCGGTCTCCGTGGCGAAGAATTTACGGACGTGGGATGTAATCCCATATACCCGCGTTTGAAACACAGCTGCGAGCGTATTTTCTTTTTGCTTTGGTATAGGTGCCGGTTGTTCAGAATGCAATGGCAAACTACTTAACGCAAACTTGCCAAGAGATCGCAGTGTTGAATGCGATGTCCTGTAAGAAGGATATGATAAAACAAAAAATGGCCATTGCCTTCTGAATGGCCACTTAGCATCAAAACCAAAGCAAAGCAGTCGGCTTTAAAATCGTTCACTGTTGATTTCAATCCTCGACTCGGTATGTATGTGTGTGTGTGTGTGTGGGGGGGGGGGGGGGGGATGATGAAAACCGTGTCTGACTATCACTTAAGCCACAGAGCCGGTTAGTTTGAAACTAACCATAGGTTATTTGCAATGGCAAACATTTTAGATAAGTAATTTCAGAAGCTTTCTTGAAGATTAGAAATCGAAATTCAAAGCAGTGCTACTTAATCTTCCACAACATGTTTGTTATTTCGTGGCTGAAGTCACGTGTTAGTGCTGATTGTGAGTTCTTATATCTACTAATACTTAGTAACTTTGCTTCCCAAGAAATCAGCGTGGAAACATGTGGTTGTCTTGTCCATATAGCCATCATCATGTGCAATACCGGTCTCACGGTTATCCTAGCTCACACATAGACACGAACACCTGAGTCTCGGATAAGATCTGTGTTGTTTTCTCTATTATACCATTAGGCCAGGGCATCGCGGAGTTAATGACTCTGCCAGATGTCACTATGTTTTCAACTTTGTCTCTCGTTAGTAAGTTAAAAATACTTGACTGTCGACATCTTATTTCTAGAAACAGCTTTCGGATAACGATAACTTTTCGAAAGGCTATTCGTGTTCCTATTTGCTCATTGTGATCGTTGTATTTTCTTCAGCCACCACATTTCTACTGCCTTAAGGTGTTTTTCATCATTTATGTTCATTGGCATTGCCTTTCAGATTATGTGCGGAATTCTAAATCTCTTGCTCTCATTTTTCCACGGTGATATTTTTTCTCGCTGGACATCTACTATTCACCTGTTTAACCATGTCATGATAACTGAAGTATTTCCGTTGTTTAGGTAATTGCATAAACATTTGAGATATTTATGATTGCCTCCCCCCACCTCCCCTCCAATTCCCACCTTACGGTTTTGTAGGAAACTTAGCTGATCGCAGTATGCACCCACATCATTCAAGAGACGCTGACATATTTGTTATTGTCTTCTTTCAAAACTGTGTGTTGTCTTGTCTTCACCTAAAAGGTAGTTGAGACACACACCCTGCTTGACTGTGCATGACCTGAAATCAGGTGAGTTTATCAGTTTCTACCATGGTTATTACTATGGTTTTGGCCTTTTCCTGGCTTCTGTGACGGATTCAGTACGTGCGGGAGGTGGACAGCCTAGCTACCCTTGAAGCAAATCAATACCATAGTGTCAGGGTCTTGTTTTACACTAACAATGGCTCCTGTTATCTAACAGGAGTGAAACATTCAAACACAGAGAATGATTGTACTCAAACAAACGGCGACCTGACTGAAACACTTTAATCACACTTCTCAACGGCATTCATATAATGCTGCGCTCACAATTAGCGACAAAGCCATTTACAGATACATACATACAATATACAAGTTCATAAATGCATGGAATAAAGCACTCACTCAGTCTCTAAATCAACTCTACAAAGCATACAGGCTTTCTTCCATCAAGCATAGACCAATACATAAATACGTGCAACACTCTCTTTCATGTCCGTCCAGTCTCGAAGTCCTAGGCCGTCTGAGCTACCAGCGATGGTTCCTCGTTGGCCCTGCTTTCAGTCCTCGTGCGCTTCGTGCGACACGCTGACCACTGGCCATCCACTGCGTAGTAGCTGTTAGTCGAGTTCACGGTCGTACTTGGTCGTCGCCTACAGGCGATGGCGATGGAGATTCTGACACTCTCCGCCGCCCCCTCTTATGAAAGGAATATCCTTTCATTATGGGTGTTTATAGTTGGTTTAAGTTAATAATATCTTTATAAGTCAGAATCGACTAACTGTTTATCCTGTTAGGTGACTCTCTGGTATGTTTATTGACATTTACTTGGTAATGATGCATGATACACATTTCCTTCAGTGCTGCCATGAGGCTACTCTCATCAAGTATTGTCCCCTAGTTGGATTTGTACCTTGGTTGACAATGGACTTAAGCCAGTCCGGTAGTTATCAGCGACTAACGCTATCTTTCAAGCAACGCACTACCTCACAACACAAGAAAAAAATCACAAAAAGAACATGTTAGGCCCTAAATCATCTCCCTTATGAGATGATTTCAGAATTAGAAACCCACCGATATGGTCGGATAGTCCAATCCTGGTCCCCAACCTTAGTAACTATATTCCACGCATAGTTGACGTCACATGGTGACCTGTAGTCATTCTGGCTACTATGAAAAAGACAATATATGCATGCTTACATTTTCCCAACATGTCAGATCGTTTCCCCTTAGGTGTAATGATGAAACGTTATGGGAGGTAATTTTCAAATTCTTTCAAAAAAATAAAGTACATTTGTTATTTCTATTCTAAGCGTCATAGTTTGATATTTATTTTCAATAGTGGCATACTTGGCACCATTGAGAAAAAATTAATCAATCAATGATTCTTAGATCACAAATATATAAATCCTTTCATTCAATTAATCATATGTAAATTTTAGTGTCACAAAATCATCCAATCTGTCATTCATTCGTGACTATTTTTGGTATAGTCTGCTATTTTTGATAAATTTAGAAAATAATTCGAAAAGGAAACGGAAGTACACAATTGATGTGTTCACAAGTTGGAGTAACACTCACTGTTCTTTTACACGTTTGGATTACACTGTTCTTATACAAGTTTGGATTAAACTGTTCTGGATGCGTTGAATTCCTCTACTGTCGTCTATTTAACACAGTTATAAAGTTAAAATGTTCGAACAATTCACTAGTATACATAAGCGTAGGTACTACGGATGTTACCGAAAGCTGGAATACAGTAAGTCTGTACACACATGTAGTACTGTTCTTGTAACACTGTTCGTAGAAATGATACTAAAGGTTTAAAATCACTGTCCTTTCACATTCTAATCTTTCATCTATTCATCACATTCACTAGTTAAAAATGTATTTCGAATAAATTGCAGGACTTAGTCCTTATCACAGTAAGTCACTTTTCACAGCGTTCTTTGTCTAACTAGATATTATTCGCTGGACTGTGATAGCTGTCTGAGCGCCATAGGTAACAGCCTTAGTCTTTGCGCTCAGGCGTAGTTAAACTGTCGTTGGACGTCTCGAGAGGACATCTTGAGAGTATGTCTGCAATCGTATTTTCAGTCCCGCTGATGTGTCTTATTCGAACTGTAGTTCTGGAGTAATAACGCCTATCTGGCGATTCTGTGGTTTGTCGGTGTTCCTTTCGTAATAACAGTTAATGGGTTGTTATCTGTCTCAACGATGAAATGTTTACCTAGCAAATATTTAGATAACTTAGAAATAGCATAAATTAATGCGAGGCCTTCCAACTCTGGTGTAGACCATCTGCGTTCTCTTGGTGACAACTTGCGGCTTACATAATAGACTGGATGTAAGATGTCATCATAGGATTGTAACAAAACGGCCGCTATACCTATCGTGCTCGCGTCAGTTCTCAATCTGAAAGGAATGTTCAGATTTGGCAATTTTAGTATGGGATTGGAAGAAAAATATGACAATACTTTTGTAAAGGCAGGTCGCAGGCCCTCTCTGTTTACAATTTTATTCGAGTGGGTTTTTGTTAACAGATTTGTAAAACTTTCTGTCAAACTAGAAAAGTTAGGTATGAATCTTCTGTAATAATTCAACAATCCTAACATACTTCTTACTTCCTTTTTGGTTGTAGGAAGTGACAATGTTAGATTCTAGAAACAATATTGTCATCAGTGGTAACATATCCATCACAAATTTTGTAGCCTACAAAAGTAATTTCATGATAGGCAATTTCTACCTTTGCTGGCTTTACTGTCAGGCCATATTGCCTGATGAGTTCAAACGTTTGTCGTAGCGTCGCTAGGTGTTCTGACATTGTCCTGGTGTGTACACAGATGTCGTCCATATATGATAGAATGCTGGGTATGTCTGCCAGTAACAGTCTTGTCATTCTTACAAATGTCGCTGGGGCATTGACTAGCCCAAATGGCAGTTTACACCATTTGTGTAGTCCCCAAGGTGTTGCTTTTGGAGATAATTTAGCAAACTGTTCCCTATACCTTGCCTCATCTAATAGAAAATGTGCCATGATTTTGGCTTTCATGTAGTGATAGTCTTTTCTTAACTCTTTGGGGATGGTCTCTATGACTTTTAATGGTTCCCCAGATAGACTTCTCATATAGATTATGTTCCAATCTGTAACTGGCACTTGGTAGTGCTCCATTATTGTCTCAAAATTCTGAGTAAATGCTGAAATACAGTCCCCAGTTGTGAAATTTTTCACGATTCCTTGATACTTCTTATATTGGTTTTCTTTCTCTTTCATTTCTAGTTTTCTAGATTCTTTATCGGTCGACTTTTTCGACTTTTAGCTGCTTAAGTTTCAACTGCATTTCCAGTGCTTCTCTTTTTACTTTTTGCGCTGATTTCAGCTTTTTCTTAGTTCAGCGTCTGTTTCTGCTTGTTATTTCTTAGCCTCTAACTCGGCTGTCTTTCTCACTAATCAGGTCCTGTTTCTGTTTTTCCTAGCCTCTAACCTCAGCCTCTCACTCAGCTTTCCTCGTTCCCTTTCAGCAGCTCTTTCCTCCCTTTCTTTAGCTTTTTCTTGTAATTAGACATATTCTGCATATTTTGTCTCACTCCATTTTGTCAACTCGTCTTCGGTTAAATTTAATTTTAGTCCAGATTCAATACATTCGTGTAACGTAGACATGGTAATTTTACAATTTTGTTCCACTAGTTTTATGCAAAATACTTCTAATTTGTTATCAAATATAGTACATGTACCATATACAATAGTGAAGAAAATAAATTTACAGTTAAGGCCCGATCCACTACAAAAGTATATAAGGAAAAAAATACTTAAGTGTCGATGGGGTTCGCAGCTTTGGAAGTCTGTTGGTAATTGCACCAGAGAAAGGATGCTTGCTCTTTTACGGCCAGGAAGATAAATTTAGTACTTCTACAATTATAGCTGACAAACCTGTTTACTTGGGAGAGAGAAATATTAGTATGTTTGATTTTGTGGTGTATGCGTTGTCAACTAAGTGTTTATAGGTTTTTATGCAGTCAAGTATGAATGTATAGTCGTCTCGTCGTCAGTTCAGATTTAAATTTAGTATAACTTGTTCGCTTATGCTTTCATTCGTATCGCAGAACATTTTTCAAGCCATCACATCCACTATCATCAAATAATGTATATATCTTTGTATATTCTTTTACAATAATCGTTCGTTGACAATGTTAACTTTCACTTCTTTTGCTCACTCAAACGGACGAGATTTCCCACGTTCAATCACTACCTTCATACTTTATCTTACACATTTCGCTCATTTTTCAACTGACAAGATCTCAATGTTCAAAGTCAACGTTCACTGCCTAACACACATCTATTTCTCAACTGTTCAAAGCCGGACGAGATTCCCCACGTTCACTGCCTGTCAGGGTCTTGTTTTACACTAACAATGGCTCGTGTTCTCTAACAGGAGTGAAACAATCATACACAGAGAATGATTGTACTCAAACACACGGCGACATAACTGAAACACTTTAATCACACTTCTCAACGGCATTCATATAATGCTGCGCTCACAATTAGCGACAATGCCATTTACAGATACATACATACAATATACAAGTTCATAAATGCATGGAATAAAGCACTCACTCAGTCTCTAAATCAACTCTACAAAGCATACAGGCTTTCTTCCATCAAGCATAGACCAATACATAAATACGTGCAACACTCTCTTTCATGTCCGTCCAGTCTCGAAGTCCTAGGCCGTCTGAGCTACCAGCGATGGTTCCTCGTTGGCCCTGCTTTCAGTCCTCGTGCGCTTCGTGCGACACGCTGACCACTGGCCATCCGCTGCGTAGTAGCTGTTAGTCGAGTTCACGGTCGTACTTGGTCGTCGCCTACAGGCGATGGCGATTGAGATTCTGACACATAGTCATCATCATCAAACATTTCAGCCGTTGGGTTGGTCTGAAATTTTCTAACCATTCCAATCCATAGTTACTTGTCCTTTAAGCTCTCTGTAATCTCATCTACATCAGCATGGAGAGCTGCAGTATCTAGAAGCTCGTCTGTCACTGTCTCATTGAGTAAAATGTAGTTGAAATAACAGCGACGAAAGTCAGTGACACAAAGACGATCGGATACAGAAAGGTCTTGTTACGAAAGGTCGAATTCAAACGTCAGTGGATAAGTAAGAAAAACAATAGTCACGATGTTAAAGAACCAAATATGTTGGATGGGGTGGGGGTGGGGACATTAATGGACAAGTAGAAACAAATGGCGTGCAATATGTTAGTTTTAAAATGATATTTACAAGCTAAAATTGGCATCCTGTAGTTTCCAAAGGTGTCATTCAATGGCATCAACATCCAGATTATAGTCCAACGGGTACTCGTGGGTGGTGTTTTCATTGCTACACCGATTGCTTTTATTTCCCAAATATTTTCCACCCATTCATATTATACTGGTCGACATGCAAACCCAGGGTATCAGTGAAAATCAGCCTCGATGTTTTCGAATCCAAGACCAACTGGCCAGAAGGCAATAGGATAACCTGTACGCTACCGCGGCGCCCATGCTCCAGTTGGCGAAGTACCTATAGAGAGAAGAGAGAAGTGTATAAACACGGGTAGAAATCGAACACTCCGTGGCGAAGTGGTCAAGCCATCTGACTCGGGCTCCGAAGGTTGTGAGTTCGATTCCGGGCCGCTTCTTTCGGTTCAAGAGTGCATTTTTTGGGAAACTCCTGGGGATCATCGCTGGAGCTACGGAGTTCGTGCTTTGTGCGACGCTTTCGGCAGCCCGCGCTGTGGAAAGAGACTGAGCTATATGGGATAAAAACCCGGTGCAATGAAGTCGCCCCCGTCGACTTTCAAGAGACTTTTAAGAAATTGGAAACAGAGGTAGTGCAGTTATCACGCTTGCCTAGTGTTCATGTGTTCGTATCCTCAGAACAATAAAATTCTCATTAACTGAGCTCCCAGATCGACCCGGCCTAAATCGGGTATCAGGAAATATTATGGGAGGTAAGCGCGAACGGCATGACATTGAAATATTACCTATGGAGTGACAAATAACATATAACATATGTCAAGGAGCGACGGGGCGGATAATGAGGGGTTTATAATAAATATATATCTATACCTTCCAGTCCTCCTTGTTTAAGTGAAAACCAAAAACGGCCAGTGCAACCAAACCTTCACAAGATGAAACTGGGTATTTTCTTCTCACAGTCCAGTTTAATACGACGGTTCTGACAATGTCGGAAACAACCGCAGTCGGCTCACAGAAACGTCAACTATACCTAACAACACACACATCATATTCTAAAAGAGCGGCATAATATTAGCCAGTGCTTAGTGACAAGAAGACCACGTCCGACGTGGACGCCAGCTCAAGTCTAACTGCCTTTTTCGTGACGTTTTCGTGCTTGCACCAAAACGTCTTGCACATTTTCCATTCTTCTTTAACTAATGCCGTGCAAATTGTGTCTTACAATCTATAGCCTGATCCAGGCATATGGCATTCACCCCCTCCACCTTTCAAAATGTTGAAAACATTTTGTTAGTTTATTCTGTATCTTATACTTTGACAAAGACGAAAAATGGTGTCGTCTGTCTATCCTACTTAACTAACATTCATTATCCATCTAATCATTATTTAATATAATAATATAACTAATCAGTACCTAACCATCTAATAATACAATAGTTAAATAACAATATAGTTCATTAGATCAGCAATGTTACAATAGCACAATAGCACAGTAGTTCTCTCTGTGTACACAATGATCAATAGACTAATCGTATTTCTGTAACCATTCTTTTCTGCTCCTTTAAGGATAAATCTAATGCTCTTCATGACCATTACTCCAGCAGGATAAATCTGTTTCTTCAATCAACTGTTGTAATATGGTATCAATGCCCAATGCTCACACATGTATGCAGAGACGCTAACTCTTAATGCTTTCATCTGTCCATCGGTGCTAGTAAAATGCTGATATAATTATATGACTTAGTATCCATAAATCATCTTTAACTCTCTGACGGTCATATCTCGGTATGATATAGACTGCCTTAGCACATCAGCTCAAAGAGAGTTTCCCCAAACCTCGTAGTCTAATGACGTTGGTTAGTCCACAGTACACCTCCATATTCGTCTAAAGATGGCGAACATGGCTTCCAACAGTCCTTTGATTGGACGAACAAACAGCAACGTAGCGGGTGATAGTCCTGTTGAGCCATGAGGAACTTACCGATAGGCAAAGAGTGCTGCTGGGATATATTCATCCCACCTATCAGGTTTTTCCTGCGCTAGTTTCCTGAGCATTGTCATCAACGTGCCGTTGAAACGCTCTACTTGTCCATTGGCTTGAGGGTGGTATGGGCTGGTATGTATATGGTTAGAGTGGAACACCCTAAATACCTCCTCCATGAGTTTTCCACAAAACTGGGACCCATTGTCCATCAGAATTTGATCCGGAAAGCCTAATCTGGTAAAGGCCTCCATCAGTGCGCCCGCCACTCTTTTCGAGTCAATCGTGGTCAGCGGTATGGCCTCACCCCACATTGTACAGCAATCCACCATTGTGAGTATATACATGTTCCTCTTCCTAGTCCTGGGAAGTGGACCCACGATATCGATGGCTACCCTCTCGAAAGGAGAGTTCATGATGGGCATCTCACCCAACACCACCGGTGCTGTCCAATGTTTCGGTGCCACCCTCTGGCACTCAGGGCATAACTTCACATACCAACGCACATCATCTGTCATTCCCGGCCAATAGTAATGCCAGGAAATTCGCTGCATGGTGGTGGCAATACCCATGTGTCCACTAATGGAGATGGTATGCCCCATATGAAGAATCTGGGACCGGTGAGCTTTCGGGACGACCAACTGACCGTATAGGTTGTCTCCCCTTCCTGCTCTCCTGTAGAGTATCCTATTCTTCATGTAGTACTGCCCCCGTCCTGGTGGATCAGCACTTTTCTGCAGCTTTCTGTAGAAAGGACGTAAAGTATCATCCTCACTCTGGGCAGTTCGTAGCTCCCCCGGCATTGGGTTAGTCACAATTGCTTCTGCCTCTTCCGTTCTCGTCTGAGAGCGAGTCTGCATTGCTCCCATATGTATTGGCTTCTTGGGCATTCTCAGAAAGACATACCGGCAACTTAGGATTACTGGAAAAATGGGATCGGTCAATACAGCTGCCTTGATGGTGCCGGTGACGTACCTTGACCGAATCTCCACATTAACAATGGGAAACTTCATGGCTACATAACTCTTCTTTGCAGGCTGTATCTCCCATGTCTCACCTGTGAATTGTTCTGGATGTACCAGATCCGCAGAAATCACGGCCTCCCCGTCCAGTCCTGTGTCGTACAAACACTCCACTTGACGACCGTTAACCTCTACCAATTCCACTACAGGTGGTTTTTCCTGGTCTGGAGTCTCTTCCTCGGCCTCGACTTGTTCGGTGGGCTCCACCTTAGGTTTCCCGGGGCACACGGCGAATTTAGAGTCTCCTGACATTCCCTTGTAGTCAATAGCATTGTGCGTGTTTGACTTGCATAGGTTGCACCATTTCCCTGTCCTAGATTTTCTATTGCCGGACTTGAGTGAGCTCTCCTGGTGGCGAGCCTCCTTGTTGACCTTGGCATTTTCAGTGACAACCTCCCTGGAAGTCACTTGGCATGCTGCGAAGGGGGGGGGGGGGGGGGCTCTTAGCCTTCGATTTGCAGTCCCTCGTATTGTGAGAGGGTGACTTACAAATTGAACACCACTTCTCCGACCACGGTCGTTTTGGTGAAGAACTTGAAGTGCTCTTGCTTCCCTCCTTCTTCTTCTCTGAACTATCCTCTGATTTTTGCACATAAGGTGCAAAAAGGAACGTTTTGGTTCCTGAGTTTTTGGCTTTCTTCTTATCATGTTTCTCCTGACTTTTGGTGTTGGTTGAAAGGTTGTCCACTGCCTCCCCATGTACTTCGACGAACCGTTCTGCTAATTTTGTCATGAGGTCAATACGTTCCGCTCCTTGCTCTCCCAGGAATGTCCTGAGCGGTTTAGACATTTGCTTCTTCAGCTGGTTGACCACCATGAGCTCTTCCAGACTCTCATAGTCATGTGCGAACCCAGCCAAATCCATCCACTTGTGGAGATAGGATTGTAGACGCAAACTGTAGGCGGCAAACAACTCCCCCGGTTCTCGTTTCGCTGCTCGAAATTTTTTCCGGTAGGTATGTGACGTAACCTCGAATCGTTTCAGCAGAGCCGTCTTTAACTCGTCATAATTGTTCTCATGTCATGGTGACAGGCGAGAATAAACCTCGTAGCCGGTCACGCGTAATCCCTGGGATAGCTTAAGACACCATTTTTCACGGTCCAGACCCATAGCAACAGACATGGTCTCGAAGCGTTGAAGGTACTGGTCAATCTTCTCTTTGTCCTCCTCGTAGACCTCTAAAGGAAACTTCATAGCATGATAACCATGTCCACCTACTGGTGTTGAGCCTGGGATGGAGGAACCTCCAACTGCTCCCTCAGTTTCCCCATTAGATTGACTCTTCAACTCGAATTCCCTCATCCGGTACTCGTGCTCCCTTTTCTGAGCTTCTTGTTAAGCTTCCAGTTTCTTAGCTGCTTGCTCAGCTTCTAATTTCTTAGCTGCTTGCTCAGCTTCAAATTTCTTCGCAGCTTGTTCTGCTTCCAATTTCCTAGCTTTTTGATCCAACTCCATCTTTCTCAATTTCAACTCGGCCTTTCGATTTTCCCTTTCTGCTTGACGATACTCTCTCTCCACTTCCTGTATGTAATCTGTTAGTGCAGAACCCGACAATCCCATTTCTTCCCCCTTTGCCTTTAATTCTGCAGTGGTTAGTTTCGGAGTGGCCATTTCAGAGAGGTAAGCTAGCAGGTTGAGTACAACATAACTGCAAATTAATATACAGATATATGACCAAGTACTATAAATCTAGATATTACCACACACAGCACATTCACTCAGTGACAAGAGTAGAATCAGGACCACAGACCTATGCAGACGTGTGACGTGTGAACAAGTAAGATATGTGTCCTGACCCCTATCCACATTCACTCTAGCTGGATTCTCCAATATGATATTTCCGTCTTATAACTAAGGATCCCGTGTCAAAAGACCCCGTTGTCAGCAGATCCCACTGTCAAAGTTTCCTGCTTGCAGGAGATCTCGCTGTCCAAGGATCACGTTTACGAGAGATCCCACTGTCCAAAGATCCCGTTATCGAGCTCCCAATAATGTCGTGTCTTCCTTTAAAGTGTCGTCCCTGGAGTGAGGGGAGTCAACACCCACATTATAATTTTTCTTCCCTATCAATATCCTAGAGAATCCACCAGCTTCCGTCCAACACACTCCCTCAGCCCGTGGACACCCTTTCATCTCTCTCTCTCTCTCTCTCTCTCTCTCTCTCTCTCTCTCTCTCTCTCTCTCTCACTGTCGCACTATGCCCCCTCTCATACTTCCCCCACGCAACATATTCAACAACTCTTGCTTCTAAAAATTAATAAAGATTAATTTATTAAAAGAAAAGTGTAACGTATATGAGACGTGTATGCGAAGAAAATGTGTGTCGTGTATTCTAATGTAAATGTATAAGTCAGACCACAGAGTTCATGTTAAGAGTCCACTCATCATGGCAAGGATTACACGACATCACAAGAATCAGTACAATGGACCTCACCGAAGTCGTGTCCTTCTCTCCAGACATGTCCTCCTCCAGGAGCTCTGATGACCACGAGATCTGAATCCCATTCAACTATATAATCCATGGAAAAATACTATTATTGTTCCTAACACAACTGTTCCTAATAGTTCATAGAAACTCAGACTTCATAATTCCTGCGCAGTGAAAAAAAAACACGGAAAACTGTCCTATGGACATGACGTTTTGTCTTCTTGCGAAATGTTATATAGTTCTCACTATTAAACAGTTATTGTCTATACTCCAATAGAGTCCTTTATTTTTTTTCTAGTCATAAGTGAACTGAATATCCATCACTACTGGTGTGTTAAAACTGGTATGACCTAAAACTCATTCGTTATTTATCCTGTAGGATACTTCTACCATTCAGCTCCACTGAGCAATGTTTATCAGCTTCTTCTAGCACAGACCCATTGATAAAGTTGCTGGCCAATCTCTCTGCATCATAATTTTTCCGGGATCGGATTTTACAATTCTTCTGTGTTCTTCATCCCGACCAGAGGGAACCTGTAAAATAGATCATACAACTGGTGATAGCCTCCCCGTCACTGATCTCTATTAGATGATCGTGGCCATTGGCCCTTGCTCAGCAAAATACAATGAACCTAACTCTGTCAGGGACAGATGAACTGAACACATAGGTTTTCATCAGGCCAAGACAAGAAGAAAAAAAAACTACCAACAGCGTGCAGAACCCCCCCCCCCCCACAAGGGAGCACCCACTGGAAGATCCCAATTATCCCCCATTACTCAATTCTCAACTAGTAGAGCTTATCAACACTTCACTACTCTATTTACAACTAACAGGGTCAAGTATCACTACCCTACTCTCTAGTTTCAACCATGCTACTGCCTAAACTAATTAGGACTAATTATACAATATGACTACCTTAGGTAACACCGCAGTCCTTCCGAATCACATCTACAATTGCCATGCCAGGCACGTGTAAAACTAATTTAATCCAATTCGCACACTGTAGATATTATTCCACTCCCTAACTGCAGTGCCAGAGCACGTCCGCCAAAATCCACTGTTTGAGTTACACTGTCTCTCCCAATCATGGTTTTTGGCAACTGCTAAAATTGGTCACATGACGTTATTTTTTATGTGCACACAGGTGTTATTTTGGGCCGATCATCTCTTGTCAGGAATCCATCTCCCCTGGCTTAGTCACTGTCAGAGTTGTCATCACTTGTTTTGACTCCCAAAACAATCCAGCGAGTTCCTGTACGATCCCAACAACGAGCTTCCACAACACGCCGCCAATCTGCGTGATGTCCAGAAACTCTAAATGACAGAGGGACTATCTCATGTCCCTAGCTGGCAATACTACGTTGATCCGACCTGTTGATAAACTATCAAAGTGGTGTATTGAGTTATCTCACTCACTTCCCCTACACATCTGCAGCTGTTAACTTTGCCCGACCTGTGATGGTTGACATCTGATTGTAACCAGGATCTGACGGGTTCTATCTGTATTCGAATGTTGATAACTGTCAAAGCGATGCAGGGATTTATCTCACTCACCACCGAATGTTCCTAATCTGTCGACCAGATGCAAACACGTGCAGCTGCAACCCCGACTGTTTTCTCTGGATTTATTGAAACAACCTGTGGCCTCGAACATGCCGCTAATTAGAACGCCTTTTATTCTCATCACTGGTTAAAACACGTTGGTCTATTATGTGACAGATGTAACGCATATCTTGGTACAATTCTAGTGTACTGTTATATCTGTTTAGGGGAGTTACTTCTATCCCAGCACACCGCACTGCACCCTCACATTATGTGTGGTTTCTCTCTGTACTTTTACTACTTATCACTGCAATTACCCTTGATAAAAACAAACGGCAAACATTTGCGGATGATCAAGCAGTAATAGCAAAATCAAAACTGAATTACAAGACCACATAAATATTCTAAATGAAATGTGTAGCTGTATAAAAAAAAATTAACATAAGTAAAATATATAAATACTTTCAAATATCCAAGAAATATTATATCTGATAACATCTACCGTTATGTTTTTTAAAATATCTATATGTGATGTAACACGATGATGTAAGACGATCACGTGCTGGTTTCACATGCGAACAATATGAAATTCCTTTATTTGTGATGATGATGTATGTAACGTATTCTAATATTTATAGTGTTTATATGAATTTGAAATGTTTTCGACGAATTGTCAATTCTACTTTCCTAACAAAGTTCTCCGATAATATTTGTATATGTTTCCACTCATCAGTTTGGGCGATCGATTGGCCTTGTTCGAAAAGTTACACTATATCCTGAATACGTTAATTGGAATTTCTTCTGGTCTCGACATAATAGACGTAGATTAATAACCATTTGCGGGTTTGGAGATTCAACGTCTTTGCGTAATTCCTCAAAAGCAGTAAGATGTGAGATAACCCTTAAAGTTGAAAGATGCATTGATATCCTTCAGATTTGTAACCAAAGAAGTTTGTCTTTTGATAATGAATGTTTGATTACTTCGGCCTTGACCAACCAGTAAAATCTGGTCAATTGAATGTAGAATATTATAACTTCAGCACGTTTCGTGTACGCAGTTCAGTCTTAAGCGAAGTATATATCATAAGATGTGATTATTATTTAATTTATTAACAACCCGTGTATTAGGATCAGTGTATGTTTCGATAAGTTCTGTTTCTAAAGGTTGATGTAAAAATTGTTCATCATTGTTATGAAACTCGAATTTCGATGCAATCGACTTCTTTCAAGAGATTTCTCAAACCATGAAGAATATTTGAATATTTGAATTTTCTGAGAAACACTGGTTCATGATCTAGAAATAAGGTTTAATTGATTTCATCCAAAAACATATCGTTTCCAAGAATTCAACGTTGATTTATGAAAATTTCAAAGTTCAGTGTACTTCGACAAATTTATATGTAATCGATGTGGCTTCACAACTTAAAAGTACTTGATGTTTCATTCAGTTTTGTGTTGTCGTATTCCAAAAAATTTCTTTCGAATGTTCTCGGTGAATAGCGTATATCGACTTCCTCTGACAACTGTTGGTCCTCTTTCATGACGTATCATTATGTGTAACAACAAATATGTTGGCAATGCAGAATATAGGTTCAAGCTTTCCTATAACAGTAAACGATCAAGCACTTGAGAGAAAAGTGTGAACTGGAGTATACCGAATCCTGACGTGTGGCTCTTACAGATCAATGCCGTTTTATTAAGCATCTTTTTACGAAGTTACTATCAGATAATCTGTAGTTGCCTATTTCGGAGTGCCTGTTAGACCAGGTCAGCATCCAAACTAAATGAGTACAAACCATACGGATTCAAATGATTAACCTGTAATACTGTTGATCACAGTCATGATTTACGTACACAGTTGATCAACACCTTGAACTCAACCTGTCTGTCTTTCTGTTATTTCTCATGCTCTTCCTTTACATACGTCTAATTGAAGTGAGTACTTTGTAACAGTGTAATGTCAATTAACGCTATCATCCGATTTAACACAAATGGAATCACAAAAGTTTACTTGTCAATTAATTTTTTTCGTTGAACTATATTTGCTGAATCTGTGAAGACAAATGGATATTGAAGATGTGCACGATCAACATCTCAAATCTTCGTTAAGTGTAAGAAAGATGCTGTATCTTCAGAACTGTCGTATGTTTCTATGAGTGAAACTGCATCACTCTTAATCTTGCTAGATGATGTTACGATGTTCGTGTCGCCGGAACATCAAATGTTTATGTAGATCAAGAAAATTAATTGTTGGAAATTTTGTAAATTCTCTGGTAGTGCTGCCAATCTGTTGTTTGTTCGAGCAAATTTATGTAATACATAATTGTGGTCAAATGAATCTTCAATGCCGACACTTCTTATTGGCTGTATGAATGTTCTCAAGTCATTTCTCTGTTAACTGACTATGACAGCTGTTGAATTCTATTATGTGATACATCAAGCACAATGCGATTAAATAGTAAATGTATCGTCTCAGTCATTAATATACAATATCTTTTCTATCAGTACTGTGATCGTAGTTTGTAGATTACACAATATTTCGTTCTTCATACTGCAGATTACAGACTGTTGGATGACTGAATGTTGTTTTTCCGGATGTGTTCTACACAACTAAAATAATGACGTCATGCTTTTGTCTGTATGTTAGAGATTATTCCACAAAATAATTTTTATGTAATGACGTATTTATAAGCATCTTTTTGTGACTTGGCCTTCACAAGAATTTGGCTCGATCCATTATATGAATGTTAAACTGTTACTAATATGTCATAAATTAATAATAAATCACGGATTCGTAATAACCACTGCGAAGACCCCCATGCCAAGGAGCGACGGGGCGGGTAACGAGGGGTTTATAATAAATATATATCTATACCTTCCAGTCCTCCTTGTTTAAGTGAAAACCAAAAACGGCCACTGCAACAAACCTTCACACGATGACACTGGGTATTTTCTTCTCACAGTCCAGTTTAATACGACGGTTCTGACAATGTCGGCAACAACTGCAGTCGGCTCACAGAAACGTCCAACTATACCTAACAACACACACATCATATTAGAAAATAGCGGCATAATGTTAGCCGTGCTTTAGTGACCAGAAACCATGTCCGACGTGGACGCCAGCTCAAGTCTAACTGCATGTTTCGTGACGTTTTCGTGTTTGCACCAAAACGTCTTGCACATTTTCCATTCTTCTTTAACTAATGCCGTGCAAATTGTGTCTTACAATCTATAGCCTGATCCAGGCATATGGCAACATATATGGCTAGCACCATGTACCCAATAAGCTTCAATGTGTGGAAAAGGGTCTGATACGGTTACTTTCTTCACTAGTTGAAATTATTGTCAGAAATAAGAAGTAAGGGTTAATCTGTTTATAAATGGTGCATGAGTTCGTTAATGAGTTAATATTTGTTATAAATCCATTTGACACTTAAGTACACAGTTCCTATGTTATAACAAACATGATCAGTAATTGCCAATAACGGCTTTCAGAATACATGAACACATTCTTGAACACATTACAGTGCTGTTTGGGTCTTATTTTACCTTTTAATGCAAGCTATTTACTTTTTAACATCAAATTAGTTTTTAATATCAAATACCATATGTTTTTTACATCCTTGATAAACATGTACATGACAAATGTCACCCTGTAATCGTGTAAACATGTCCATAAATCAGATTAATTGAGCATTTTAACAAATCAATGTCCTTAAAAAATGACGAGCATTTTTCGATGGGTTTACAGTATTCTGAGCATGCCGATATAAGTTGTTTTGCAGGCTCGACGTGTTCAGTGTGTTGTGTAATGCTTGGCGTGGTTACTTATCGGCTTCCGTGCATCCTACAGAAGCATGATGTGTATTTAGTTTGGACTGCACGCCTCTCTGTACAAATGGAAAAAGAATTCAAGCCTCGCGATAATAGGTTTTTAAGAAATAAAAAGCAGAGCAGCAACGGAACATTGAAATTGTAAATTAAAGAGTGATATATACACGTCTATTTCGTTCTTAGACAGCAACAAGAAATCCACAATGTTTTCACACTCACATAGATGGTAGGTGAACTGAACAAAAGTTAATTACAGTAAAACATATTGATTTGACGCAGGGTTTATCAATGCAGACCTGCTAAACAGATAGTAATGATGAAATCCTGCTGTCATTAAACACAGATCTGCGCG
Source organism: Cepaea nemoralis (assembly GCA_014155875.1). Taxonomy (NCBI): domain Eukaryota; kingdom Metazoa; phylum Mollusca; class Gastropoda; order Stylommatophora; family Helicidae; genus Cepaea; species Cepaea nemoralis. The sequence continues at coordinate 105,931 of JACEFZ010019367.1, forward strand.
ACAAGTGTTTAATTATTGCAGGATTTCAATATCTCCGTATGATTACTGATTTTTAGAATCGCGTTTGTTTATCAACAAACATCGTAATGTAAATCTGTGCGCTAAATTGATTTTATATGCGGTTCTCATTGTATTTTTATCTGACCGACGTGGATATGTGACCTAATTATACTATTGAGGAGGCCGCTTGGCTATACACCAGAGTGCCAGCTAGTTGGTCTTGGGCTCGATCCGAGCGGAGACTGGTTCGAATGTTTAAAACAGACTTTGACTTCCAGTTCGACACAGTCTAAAATGGGTACAAGGACATGGGTTAGGAAGTGATTCCAACCACATCACACACGGTGTGCCGATTCGGCTACATTAATATTGGCCTAGCGTATATGTCCCTTGGGCATTAAGACGTGTAAAATGTCCTTTACTCATTGAATGCTATAGAGGAAACCGGTATTGTTCGATACGTGATGTGTTGTTCAAGCCCCCGTGGCCTCTAGGGCCTGTGGGGCTTGCCCACTCTTCCGTAATTAAACAGCACTCCTCGGGTGATTTTGCCAGTATGACAAGGTCACGTTATGTTTCTCAGAATTTGCTTGTACCCGAGCGGGTTGAACAAAGAGTCATTTGGTCATGAATTAAGACCTTTCAGTATGGGATCTGAACTCAGAATAATGGGGCCGGCAGGCAAGTAAACTAGCCACTACCATATCGTGGTTCTTATATATATATATATATCCATATATATACCAAACCACCATATCGTGGTTCTTATATATATATATATATATATATATATATATATATATATATATATAGAGAGAGAGAGAGAGAGAGAGAGAGAGAGAGAGAGAGAGAGAAGAGTATTAAAATGTCACTGGGTTAAAATAAGAACCAACAGATCAATCCAACAAGACATTAATATTGAAGAAGACTTGTCATTAAGGCAAATAAAATGTGATGAAAATGAAATGATATGAGTGTCTGGGAAAAAATTAATACATAGGGAGGTGTAACTAGGAAACGAGGAAGAGAAAGACCACAACGTAGATAGATTCAAGATGTGATAGATCATGTTCACATGACAGCAACACGTACATGATATCTTACTTTTGACAGAGAGAACTTCTGAAAAACCTTAATGGTGGCAAAGTTCTGCACAGGGCAAGCCACAAGATCATGATGCATACATGTAAAACAGTAATTGCATTCTTATCCTGGTTGCATGCTGGATGACGATTTCAAACAGATCAGAACAGTGGTTCTCAGCCAGAGATAGGAGAGTAATGCGTTCTAAGCTGTGTGGTGCATACAGGGAATTATCGCGCCTTCTGATAATGGAGATAGAGCTGCAGCCTTGACATGGCTGTCTGGGACTCATGTAAATGTGACAGTTAGCTAGTCTATGACCGTATTCTTTCACGGGTTAAGACTGAAGGTTTTGGCATGAGCTCTTTATATGCAGAAAGGCAACTAATCTTCAGGGAATTATATAAATCGAGCGCCGTGTCATGTTTGGGTAAATGACAATTACAGACTATATGAGGATTTTGGTAACATCCGGGGCATAGCAGTAACAGTGTTTGAAGGGAGGATGTATATATCTCATGTATAGAACAGTAGCATTAGGTGACAGAAGCTTAGGTATTCTTGAAAGCTTGATCAAAGATGGCTGTAAGAAATAGAAGCTCTTTTTCGCTCTATTTCCACAATGATGCATAGTAACCAACACAGAACTTGAACGATTAGCCGCCGACACCGATGCATATGTTGGTGGAGTGTCTTAGCACCTATGGACTTTTCCAGGGTGCAAGGAGTTCTCTTCAGAACTCCAAGGAGGACAGAGATCTACGGAGAGACACGCACATCTACGCCAAATGACATGGCACGTGATGATAAATTTCACAAATCTAATAGATAACAATAACTTATGCTGTCCAGCTATACCATACATATACCACAATGAGTGGTCTCGAGGTATGGTGTCCGCGTCGAGTGCTGGAGGTCCCGGGTTCAGGCCCCGGTGAAGACCGGGATTTATTTAAAACATCCACCTGGACTTCCAGTAATAAAATTTCCCCTGGTCTCTGGGTATTGAGATCGGACGCCCGTGTGTATTGTTCTCTTCTTCTTCTTCTTCTTCAGCGTTCCGAGCCATTGAGGTTCTTTGCTGCAAATACAATCTGTCTCCATTCGTCTCTCTGGTGGACCTTCTCTTGCCAGTCGTTGATTCCAAGTGCTTGTAGGTCTGTATGTATGTGTGTATTGTTGCGTACGTAAAAAATCCCTTGGCAGTTGGAGATCGAAAAAGAGCAGCCTAACGGCGCTGCCCGGGCAAAAATGTCCACTTATAAATCTACCCAAAGTATTTCAGGGTCCTCGCCGATGCAACGGAGTTCGTGCATTGAGCTGCGTTTCTCCAGACTCAGGTTTGAGTTAGGAGGAAAACGGAGCACTTATGGGTTAAACCGTGTGCCGTGATGTTCATCCAACGACTAAACGACTATACCACACTATTTATCCCATTATGTCTTGAATCACATATGGTGAGTAACAAGACGCATTCTTTCATACTACTCTTTCTTTCATCCTTCTGGCTCTTAGGCCAACAAAATGTGTTGCCTCTGTCAGATCACAAAGCACTAGCAGGAAACTGCTGTGGGGCAATTTATTATTTTTATTTATTATTTGGTGGAAAAATGTTGATGGTGCAGCTGAACCAGGTTTAACACAAGTCGGTTTCTACAATACAAACTGATCAAATATGAATCAAGTATAAGTATGAAAACATTTACAAACTTTTCTATCTTGCTGTAAATGTTTATTCATTCCCAAAAATATACTTTTATTATTTTTTTTTTTTTTAGCATATCCTTTACAGGACTTAGCTGTCAACACCAGCATCTTTCAGCTGTATGTTGATCTCTTGGCAAGATTACGCTCAGTAGTTTGCCATTGCTTTCTGAGCGGCCGGCTCAGTATCCCGCAAGTCACGAGCGGGGGTCGAACCGCCTCAGCTCTCGCTCTGCTACGAGACTCTGCGTGATAAACGGGATTACAGAGAGAAAGCGTTGTAACCCCACAGCCAGAGAGACCGGCACTTTTATTTTACGGTTTATTAATTTAAAAAAAAAATATTTACATTTTGAATTACACACACGCACGCGCGCGCGCGCGCGCGCACGCACGCACACACACACACACACACACACACACACACATATATATATATATATATATATATATATGCTACTGATTAGTGTTTAGGGTCTCAAAATGACTTAATCCAGGTCTGACTCCACCTTCGATATAAATGTTTAGTTTCAAATGTCTGACACTTCAACAGCCATTGAGTTTTTCTTGTTGTTGTAATTCATATATTAATAACGAGTGTCCATTATTCATTACCATTATATTCGCTACCACCCAACAACCTCCGAAAAGAAGTAATGGAAATCACAATGAAATTCCTGCCAAGGCCAACAACCCAAACTCATAATCATCGTCATCAATTTGTTCCAGAGATCCAAGCCACAGTTCACCATCTCACAATATCATTGAGATGTTGATCTATTCTGCGTTCTTGTCCTGTTTCTATAACCAAGCCATCCTGACGTGCTGTCTTTGTCTGTCTGTTGTTCTTTTGAATAACGAAGACACAAATAATAAATTGCACGATTTATTGCCTGGCATATTTCACTGCATCTCGTCATGTACATACTGCAAAATTCACACAACATAAAGTAAAATAACGAGATAAATCCTTCAAGCTGAAATATACACATGTTCTCACAGTAATGTCAATTGTCTACCCCGGTAATTTTAAACTGACTAATATGTCTTTCTCTTTGCACAAAACTGGCCTATGTAGATTAATTATTATGGCTTCTGCAAATTTTAACAAGCGACTATTTTGTGTGTTAAACAACACGCGAAAGGCACTGTCTCTATCAACCACACGACGGCTTTTTTCACATAAAGTTGTACAAGCTATCGCCAAATACTCAGGTTTGTTTCTCCACATGACAGGTCCCACAAATCTTGACTGTATACATCCCTGGTCAAATTACAGTTTTCTTCTGCTTATAGAAGGGAAGGGCAACGCGGTAACGCAGTCACTAGACACTCGCCTGCCGTTCCGGTTGAGTCCACGCAGCCTAAACCTGGTACAAGAAAATGCCCAGGGAAGCAAAGGCGGTCGGCCTGATACTGACCACATCATCCACGGGTTTTGATTGGTATATCAAGTAAGTATCAAGCTTGATATGTCCAGTAAGCCTTATGACCTGTAAAATGGGCTTTTAACTTTATTGTCTTACTGAAGGAAAGCCTGGTTAGTTTTTGTCTGTACATCCATGACATTCTTTGCATTTTCTTCCTCAAACAGTAGAAGTCCCCAACATCATGCGTGTCTGTTTATTGTCATCGTTTCAAATATGCACAACAATATAGACTGTCCATGCCATTTACCACTCTTTGTCGTATTGCATTTGACAACGTTGTATTGATGAGTATGCTAAAGCAGTCTCAACTGATATTTATTTATCCTAGACACACCTATAATGTTCCTGTACACTGCAATTTGTTGGTAGTCTAACAAAGCTGCTCTCTTCTAACAAAAATATTGTCTGTTATTGCTCCACAATAAATAGTCCCATCATTCTATATATGGTCATCAAAGAAGGTAATTCCAGTAAAAGAAAGCTTGAAGAATTCAGATGTACCAGCTGAAAGGCAAAAATATCGCAGCTCTCCGTAAACAGACCAACGCAATCCCGTTCCAAAATACCAGACGAACGACAAGTCAAAGAAGAAGATATCATGATCAAATATGCTCAATGACGACAAGTAATTGTTTCCAACTAATCTTCTCATCTTACTTCCTGAAAGTGCACAGTAGGCGTCTTTGTAAATTAAGAAGTAGATACAATCTTAGTGCCAGCACATCACATTCTGTACACTAACCGTGTTACCCTCTTGAGTTTTATACAGTGATTCTAAATACTAATGAATGAATCACTGAAAAACGAGAAGCAGGTTGAGAGCTTTACCAAAGCACAACTACAAAAAACAATGAACGTTGCGGCCAAAGCCTTCGTCAGTACAGAACAAACAAACAAAAATCGATTAAACTAATACACGATCAACACTACATGAATGTCTAAATATCAACTTATCTGTGTCCAAGCTTGGGACGGCTATCCATGGCTGGAATGGAACGGATGTTGTGTTAACGGGGTCAACTGCCTAAAGGTCAGTACAGCCAGAAACTCGGTGATTGGTTAATTCAACCGGTGAGGGAACCCGCGTTAGGGGGATCGGGGTGCGCCCAGGAGAGCGAATGGAAAAATATGGATGTGTAACTCTGAGGCGATGTAACGGATGCAGTACGCAATTCCGCCAAGTTCGAAACGCTGCTGTGGGCAATATGGATGCAGGCCAGCAAGCGTTTGCTATCAAAAGGTAGCACAAGTGACGGTAGTTCAGAACGCAATGAGAAACGACCCCATGCAAACCAACCAAGAAGTCACAGAAAGCAGAGATAATGCTGGTGGTGACTCCCACGTCCTGCGAAGGACTTACAACTGGCTATGAAGTTGACTATAAGGTAGCGGAGATGGAGGGGGGGGGGGGTATGTGGATAAGGGGCGTAGGGGATTTAAATAAAACTGTGTTGGACATTGAGGCCGTGAGGGGAAAGTGAACCCAATTGGAAGATAAGACGGTTTTCCAATGTCTTACGATCGCGTTCGTGAGATGTGCACGTATTACGTAGTGATTCTTGCGTATAATGTTGCTCCCATTACAGCCGGCATAATAGAATCTTGATCTGCCACCAGTTCCCACGTTTCGTTGAAGTTCATGTCGGGGGTGTTTATAATGTTCTGTGTACTTCATCGAGTCGGTTGGCTCCTGCCTCCTCGTCTTCCAGAAACCATGTTATCCATTGTGTTCTTTCTAAACCAGTGTGTAGTTTGATGAGACCACAGTATTTTAGACTCCAAGTATGATACTGTTCGGAACTGTTCTTTCCACGTACAGATAACAGAGAATAATACGACTTTTGTTCTCTTCTTGACCCAAGGCATTCGAAGGATGTTTCTGTAACACTTATGCTCAAAGCCAAATGTTTCGTATTTATATAGTTTAGAAATGTAAGTATATATACGTTGAAAATATGACCAAAAGTTTGGATAAATGCCTGATTTAGTGGATACCAGCCACTGTAATATACTGAGCAACGAAGAAGTAGATCGACTTTCAAGCTGTGTGGATCTCTACAAGAAAGATATGCAATCACAAGTTAAGGAAATAGCTAAAAGTATGAAAGTATGGATAAAAGATCACCATGATTACAGGAAAAGTGATCATGTACTTCCAGAGCAAGATCAGGTCAGCGCGCTTATATTGCAAATAGGCCGTACCAGATTTAACTAGCATCCACAAGACAAGTTAGAGATAGGTTCGTCGGATCTCTCTCTCTCTCTCTCTCTCTCTCTCTCTCTCTCTCTCTCTCTCTCTCTCTCTCTCTCTATGTTTGTGTGTATGTGTGTATGCGTGTGTGTGGTAATAGTCCAATAACATTCATTTACACTCTGCAGTCCTTTCAAAAAGACAATGAACATACAAAAATATGGCATCATCAACTTTATTCAACCAAAAATTGTAGTGGAATGTCACGAGCCTGAAATTAACTAATGATTTTGATTGGCACGTTCTCGTAGAGGACAGAGTGCGAACGAGAAAGAAGAAGTGTAACAAGTTTGTGAAACTGTTCATGATTTTAAAAACTAACTGTAATGTTTGAAATCGCAGCAATTTGATTTGCTGTTCCGGAACCAGGAGCCAGATCCTCAACATAAGAAATGTCGCTGAGAAATGCAGAGAGTACAATGTCACTCAACATACGTGTTTGGTAGATTTAATTAAGACCTCGGTATGTTCAACATCTGAAATTGTGGAGCATTGTGAGAGATGTGGAGTTGCCAAGACACGTGATCAACTAAATTGAATTAGTATATAATGAACAACAAGCAGCTGCCAGAGTAACGAAGAAACGTCACACTTTTTTATATATTTTTTTGCAATGGCGAATAAGACAGTGCTGCATCCTCTCCCCATGACTGCTCAACATCTATGCAGCAAATGTAATGAGAAAAGTAAGAAAGAACAATTTTTATAAGCGATGAAAATCTATTTCCACGACTCAGTCAGGTATGCAGAGGGTTCGGTACTTCTCTCAAATAGTGTTAAGGAATTAGAATAATCAATCCTTTATTTGAAAGACGCAGGAAAGATCAGAATCGTGTCTCTTAATACAAAACAAAATGACGCTACAGACACACCTAGACATGTACAAAAAATTAGAATGAGCAATTAAGAAACTGCAAATGTTGGAACTTTGATATCTTGGCTCCATTTTGATAAATATTGAAGACTATTCACATGAAGTAAGAAATGGATTAGCCATAACAAAGCAGATCTTAAACAGTAAAACGAGCTTACGGCACAAGCCAGCAAACACATTTTTGAGAACATGTATCTTTCCTGTTGCAATATACGGATACGAATCAAGGACGGATTCACAGAACATCGGAGCTATTTAACTGAACTAAATAGAACGCCGCTTAGAATACTGTGTTATAAGACGGATACAAACACGAGCATTCTACAAGATCTGAACATCGAAATAACCTGCCGCATAAAAAGCATGCTGTCTCAGCAATTGACATACTTTGGCAATAGTAAACGGCTGTCCGAGTGTCAAGCGGAGTTTTCCTTCTGCAGATGCGAGTTCAAATCCTGGGTAAGGTGTGAATTTTTGTTTCTGTCGGGGGATATAAGAAAACCTTAGCCTGCACGGTTCGCGACGACTGCACTAGCCAGGCGGCCTTAATGCCGCAGACTCAAAGACCCCTGTCTTACACCGCAGGGTACTATAGGCAGTAGATGACATGACATGACAGTGGTTTAGACAGAATCGTGGCGGGAGATTGGATGATGAAAGAAGCGGCAGGGGTAGACCAGCACGAAGATGGGCCCAGGGCATTGAAGACACCTTGGGCACGAATATGCACGAGGCAAGGGAACTGGCAAGGATTGAGCATTTTTTCGACCAGCTGTGATGGAGGAGACGTTTCACGAAGGACCTGTTAAGTGTTGAAATTTATAATTAAATGACACACACATAACAGTTTGAAGTATACAGTTTGATTCTACAGGCGCAGTTATATAGTTATTAATCCATTTGTATGTGTGAGCCTTCGCTTACTTTGACCTCAAGCGTAGTCCATAGACGTGTTACTATTTCTAGTGCAGTGGACTGATTTTTACGTGTGGATTAGCTTTCCCTTTGACCAGTGTCCCTAGCCATCAGGCGAACCGATTTCAACTTCATTGGCACCTTGCCGTCTTGACAGACGATAGTTTGTAAGGGATGGAGTTATTGCCTCTCCATAGCACAAAGCCTGGGCTAAAATATAGAGATCATGTGTTGCCCATGCAGCATGATCCCTCTCTCGGCCTGCCTAGTTCACTCCAGAGGAAAGGTAACACCTCTACATCTGGAACAAGACAAGCTGCAGAAGCTGCCGGATCAGCAAAGCAATGCTCTAATTGTCCGCCTGTCGGAGCTTCAATCCTAGACCAGCCACAAACCACGGTTTAGGGCCTGGTCTGCCCTGCCATGACACTTTGTCTTTAGGTTGCATTTCCTCGCACCAGGGTAAGGCTTGTACCCTCCCAATTGCGCTTTTCCGCCCGAAGCCGTTGGCATAATGTGGGGTGTCGGGTTTGGTAAGCGCCGCCCAACGTTCGGCACTAACAGAAAGCAGGTAGTACCGTCTACTGTTATACGGTAGCTCAGTCATATCTGACTAAGACCTGAATAGTAAAAGTAAAAGTTTCAACTTCAGAGATACATGTAATTTACTTCCACCAAGTCACGGAGCGACTATCAATTGCTCTTCAAAGACTAAAACAACTGAATAAATTATGGAGTGCGACAGGCAGAACTACAAAAATTATATTTTTAAGAGCATGCATCTTTCCCATTGCAACATACGCCTGTGAGACCTGGACACTTACTAAACAAGCTGAACAGCGCATAAATGCCTTTGAAAATAAACGTTATAGACTAGTTCTAAGAATATCTTGGGTAAAGAAAAGAACAAATGCATCTATGCTTCAAGAGCTGAATATTGAAGAAGACTGGCTATTAAAGACGATAAAACAAAGGACATTGACAAAATTGATACGATAAAACAATGAAAATTTGGTCACTTGAAACGTCACGAAAGTTTGGAGAGAACAATAATGTAGGGATATATGCCCGGGAAGAGAGGAAGAGGAAGGCCAAAGAGAAGATGGGTGCAGTATGTGGCGGATGATCTCCAGATGGGTGTATCGGACGCGGGACATCTTGTTTATGATCGAGAGGTTTCCCGGAAGGTTGTGCGAGGTTCTGCGAAGGACAGACATGCTACTGAATAAATGAAGTCGCGGAGGAGAAGTCAACATTTTAGTCCAACTGACCGGTGCAGGGATTGAACCCACTACGTCGGCATCAACACACCGGATGTTGAAGAAGTTATTAATGATTAATTTGTATCATATTTCTTTAATCCTGTACCTGATTATAGTTTATTTCCATTAGTATATTTTGTTTTCAAACTGCACATTATATATTTCAAACTCTCGTGTGTTGCCGGGACCCATAAGGGAAGCAAAGAATAGCAACACTGTAGCCTACCACGCATGTCGTAAGAGGCGACTAAGGAGGCTTGATGGTTCCGTCGCCCTGCTACTGAGTGAGTGCGTGGCGCGACACTGTGAGCTGTGAGTTTCGTGTGAAGTGCTTTTGAATCTGCCCAAGTTTTTTTTTTCTATTGGAACGTGACTGCATGTTCGGAGCGATGGCAGGTGGCTATGTCCCAGAGTTGACCGGTTTTTACCTTATGCAGAAATGCGTGGCTGCTGGGCTTCTGGTTGACTGCCACTGCCGTCGGTGATGAACTGTATTTTCGTGGACTGTGTGGGTGAACATCTAGGAAACATCCAGATAGGAAAATGACTGCCGATTCCATCAGAGATTAATTGGGTGTTTCGTGGGGGACTGGTGTGTTGACATTCTGGTGGCGGCATTATGCACAATGTATCTGTGCGGGCCGTTGTTTGTCGAGACTCCTGTCTTTTCCACTTTTCACATTGGGCAGTGGGGAGCGTTTTGTGTGATATTCACTGGCACAGGAACGTAGCATAATGGGGACGATCCGTTGCTGTGAAGTTGGAACTGCGACTAACTAACTAATATTTCAAAACAGATTTCATCAAGCCTACAGTGAATGATATGTAAACTACCATTTTGCAAAGAGCGAAGCGGGCAGAGAAAAAAATATAACTGTGGAACAAGTTTGAAAAGACTAGGGAATTCTTGCTGATGCTACGTAGTTTGTGCACTGTGCTGGAATTATCTTTGCGTAATCTATGGCAAAAGACGTAGTAATCTTTCTGTGTGCAAGTACACTGATCCTTCACTTACACTAGTCCTAAAGACATCGGGCACATAAACAAGGAACTGGACGAGTATACACAGTCACATTTAGACAAAGAACACGACAAGTATACATTCGAAGGCGAGTCAATAAGTAAGTCACACAGTTCTGTGGGCTGGCTGGTAAATGTAGTTGGTGGTTTCTACAGGTATCATTAGGTGACAGCAACATCGAACTTTATATTCCCGTTCGTCAGGTGGCGCTAGCTGTCTTATGCGCATGCGCAGCGCATAAAAAAATGGCGACTGTACTTACGGAGTGTAGAACCAAAGAACAACGTGCTGTTGTGAGGTTTTTTGTGAGCAAACAGACTGCTTGCAAAGGACATTCTTAAGAAAATGCTTCCTGTTTATGATGACACATGTTTGTCCCGTAAAGCGGTGCATAGCTGTCTAGAAAAAGTTTCTCAATGACGCTCTAACATTGTTGATGAAATCCGATCTGGTCGTCCTGTTGAGATTGCAACAGAAGCATCTGTGCGGCGGGTGGAGGAAATGATTAGAGGTGACAGGCGAGTAACGATAGACTCTGTAGCATCTGCAATATGGTGCTCATATGGTTCAGCATACAGCATAATGCATGATCGATTGAAATTTAAGAAAGTGTGCTCAAGGTGAGTGTGGGTGCGTAGTGGAGGATGTGTGGGTGAGTGAGTGAGTGTGTGTTGGTGGATGGTTGGGGAATGTGTGTGTGGGTGGGGAGAGGTGTGTGGTGTGTTGGTTGGGGATATGTGTGTGGTGTGTGGGTGGGGATGTGTGTGTGGGTGGGGGTGTGTGTGTGGGTGGGGGATTTGTGTGGTGTGAGGGCGGTAGTATGTGCGCGGTGGGTGGGTGAGGGTACCTGTGTGGGTGTGGGTTGGGATATTGTGTGGTATGTGGGTGGGGGATATGTGTGTGGTGTGTAGGTGGGGGATGTGTGGTAGTATGGGGGTGTGGGATGTGTGGGTGTGGGATATGTGTGTGTGGTGCATGGGTTGGGAATATTATGTGGTGGGATGTGGGATAGGGCATGTGTGGGTGGGTGGAGGATTATGTGTGGGTGGTGGGGTGTGTGAGTGAGTGGAATGGGGATGTATAGGTGGTTAGGGAGATGTTTGTTTGTGTGTGTGTGTGTGTGTGTGTGGTAGGGAGATGTCAGTTGGTGGGGATGTGTGTGTATGGTTTGGGGATGTGTGAGTGGATGTGCAATGTTTGGTTTGGTAGGGGATGTGTGTGCGTGGGTGGGGATTATGTGGACTATGGAGGCGTGGTTGGGGGCTGGGTGGATGGAGGTGTGGGTGGGGATAGGATGTGTGGGTGGGGGATGGGTGTGTGGGTTAGGATGTGTGTGTGGGTGGAGGATGTTTGTGTGGGTGGAGAGTGTGTTTGGGTTGGGGGAACAGGTGAGGGCAGTGTGTGTGGGTGGGGGATGTGCGGGAGGGGGATGGGTCGGTTGGTGGGGTATGTATGTGTCCCTGTGTGTGTGTGTGTGTGTGTGTGTTTGGAGTGATGTGTGTGGGTGGGGTGATGTGTGGGTAGGTGGGAGATGGGCCTCATAACATGGTAATTTGCCTTGTTTATGTTCACAACATTCATTTCACAATGTTTTTTTAAAAATTCCTATGTGAATATATACTGATCTTTATGGACGAAAGATGAGTGATTGGAAGGGCCGAATGTAAGACAGGCCTGTGTGCCCAATTTGTGACCCTTTTAAAATAAAGTTGATTTGATTTGATTTGATTTGATTTACCCAGGCAATTGAAGGAGGAACACAAAATGAACCGGTTTGGCCTGTCCTTGCATCATCTCTGTCGATACGAAGATGAAGAAGAAGACATGCAGAACAGGATTGTTACTGGGGACGAATCATGGATGTATAACTACCATCCCGAATCAAAGCGTGCTAAGTGCAATGGAAACATCCTTCTCCGCCATGTGTCCAAAAATTCAAGGTTATGCCATCAGCAGGGAAGATTATGCTGACAGTGTTCTGGGATTGTCAAGGAGTGCTTTTAACCAATTTCAAGAAGAGAGATGACAATGAATTCTGAATCGTACTGTGAAGTTCTATCGATGCTTCATGATGCAATTCGAAGAAAATGTCCAGGACTGCTGACTAGAGGAGTGTTGCTTCTTCATGACAATGCCAGACCACATACGGCTCGATTAACTCTGGAGAAAATTAACCAACTAAAGGGGGAAGTTCTGGACCATCCACCTTACAGCCCCGACCTAGCGTCTAGAGATTTCCTCCTTATTGTTCCACTGAAAACCCACCTTGGCAGGAGACATTTCGCGAATGACGCCGAAGTTGAATGTGAAATGAAAACGTGGGTTAGAAAACAGAGCACGCAGTTCTATGCAGCCGGTTTGGGAGGCCTGATAAAACGATGGGATATGTGCAACAATGTTAGTGGAAATTATGTTGAGAAATAAAGGGACAATGTATGTATAAAAATAAACTGGTTTCAAGTTGGTTTCACGTTGTTATCATATTTAGTTAGGTTTCTGCAGCCATTTGTGATTTACTTATTGACTTTCCTTCGTAGGTGCACATAAACAAAGAACTGGCCATGTAAACACAATGTGTGTCAACAAGGACTTGAACAATTATATATAGTGATATATAAACAAAGAACTAAATAATTATTCATTGTGACATACAAATAAAGAACTGGACAATTATGAATAAATCAATATGGTGCCGTTTCCGCAATGAAGGTTGCCTGCAATGGATCTCCAACACTGTCTATCTCTCGCCATTAATGTACATTCTGTCAGGCTGATGTTCGTCCATCTCTTGATGTTACTTTCCCACTTGTATCATTGTCTACCTCTTGCTCGCTTGCCCTCAACCTTGCCCTCCCGTATGGTTTTTATAATAGTATCATATCTTTTAACGTAGCCGAAATATTTCACTTGCTTCCTCTTTATTTCTTGCATAAACTCTCTCTTCATTTCCAGTTTTTCTAGAACCTCAGCATTTGATTGTTTTTGTTTCCATGGAATAAGACTTATTCGTCTGTATATCCACATCTCCAGGGCCTCTATGCGACTTTCTAGTTGTTTGTTCAATGTCCAGGCTGCAGCGGCATACAGTAGCTTTGAATATACATAGCATTTGACAATTCTCATTTTTAATGCGCTGTTATTCTCTCTGCATGTTAATACTGATTTCATACCGTTGAAAGCATTTGTGGCCATTCCTATTCTCTTTATGATTTCTATTTCACTTCTGCCATCATCTGTTATTATATGTCAAAGATAGGAGAAACTTGTTACTTGTCCTAGTATCTTCGCGTTTACTGTGATTGTCATTGATGACCTTATCTTACCACTGCTAATTATCATAGTTTTTGTGTTTTGGATGTTAATATCTAAGCCACATTTTGCACTATGCATGTTTACTTGTTCCACTAGGTTTTGTAACTCTTGCTCACTTGCTGCTAGTAACAAGATATCGTCAGCATACCTAAAGTTGTTTATGCTTGCTTGCTTGCTTGTGTTCGTTGGCTTGAGCTCCAACGCGAAGTCCTGTATGTCGGATGAAGGCATCCTGTTGTCCAACATCAGTGTGATGTCATACATGACCTGAGTTTTGCGTGAGTATCCGTTGTCCCATGTCTGGCTTATTGGTGTGCAGACTGGTGGTTCCTCGCCGTACAGGCAGACACTCTCCGATTTCGGAGGAATCGGCGATCCTACTGACTTTAGCCAGGACCCCGAAGGGACCTGTTGCCCAGGACGCTCGACGAGGACGCGTCAATAGGTCTTGGCCAGTATATAACCCGGCCCTGGTGCCTTGGAAACACCTCTGCGTCCCTAAAGTTGTTTATGATTCTTCCACTGATGTTAAGTCCAGGCAGTTCATCTTGTTTAAAAATTATTTCTGTGTATAGGTTGAAGAGGCTTGGGGACAGTACACATCCCTGCCGTACACCTCATTTTATCTCTAAAGGCGACGAATAGGTGTTTCTGCATCTAATAGACGCCACTTGTTCCCAGTACAAGTTACTAATAAGTCTGATGTCCTTTCCCTGTACTTCTATATCTTGAAGATACGTAGTTAGTCGTTCATGGTGTACTCTATCAAAAGCTCTCTTGCAGTCTATAAAACAAACATATATACTTTTCTGAACTTTTATATATTTTTCAATTAGCATCCTCAAACAGATAATTGCTTCTCTGGTGCCGCTGTTTTTGCGGAACCCAAATTGTTCTTCAGCTACTTCCTCATCTATTTTATGTTGAATTCTTTCTCGTATGACCTTGAGTAGTATCTTAGTTATGTGGCTCATTAAGCTAATAGTTCTGTAATCCTCACAATCAACAGCTCTTGGCTTCTTCGGTAGTGTGATGAAAATGGATGTTTTCAAGTCATTATGGATGTACCCAGTATTATATACATCATTACATAATTCTGTGATAGTATCAATGCCAAAGCTGGATAAGGATTTTTATCATCTCTGGTGTTATCTTGACAGGACCTGCAGACTTTTCATCTTTCAATATTTTTAATAGCATTCTCTACTTTAGCCTTTAATATGTTTGGTCCATCTTTATTATTATACAATGTTGGTTTATTTACCCTGTGGTCCCAGAATAAATCTTCTGTGTACTCTGTCCATCTTTTTATTATGTCGGTTTTATCAATTATAATTTCTCAATTTTTTCCTCTGATACAACCGCTTCCTGTTATGCGTAGTACTTTTCTTCCTTGTAAATCTTTTAATATGTTCATGTACTTATTTCGAATTGTGTTTTATTTCCAGATCCTCTATTTCTTTGCATCTTTTCTGCAGCCATTCTTCTTTGTCAACTCTGCACATGTGACGTATTTCTCTTTGTGTGTTGTTTTTTCAAATGTTGCATGTCCCCTGCAGTACGTTGCAGTCAACACCAGCATTTTTCAGCTGCCGTTGATGTACCAGGCAAGTTTTTACGTACAGTAGTTTGCCATTGCTGTCTGAACGACCGGCTCCCATACCAACACGTTATAACGCAACGCGACACGATCTACTTCACAAATCGGTCGCGGTTGCGTTTCGAACGCCTGGTAAGCGTATCACGAACCGCGTTCGCAAGACTTTGGCTACGGAGACGGTATTTCTCTATCTATTAATATATACTCTGGAGTGTTCTTTGCCATCTTTCTCTGTGTCATTTGGCTCAAGATTTCATCGGTTATCCATAATTGTTTTTTTTCTTATTTATCTTCACTGGCATGGTGTTATTTACAATCTGTATACTGGTTTTTAAACATTCCCATTTTGTATTAATTTTATCCTCAGCATTTTTATGTCTACATTGTTCCATACGGTCAACGATTAGAGTCCTTAGACCATCATATCTATTTTTCACTTCGACCAGATATAGTTGACTTATGTCTGGTTGTTTAAATGCCGATATATCTATTTGAAGTGTCTTCGATGTCCTTATTCCTGGGTTTTTAAGTTTTAGAACGTTCATGTATTGTGACATATGAACAAAGAACTGGACAATTACATATTGTGACATATAAACAAAGAATTGGACAATTATACATTGTTGCATACAAGCAAAAAATTGGACAAGTCAATATAGTGGGACATAAACATGGAACTGAACAATTATACATAGTGACATTAAACAAAGAACTGGACACGTAAACACAGTGTGACATAAACAAAAAACGCACAGCCTGCTACATAGGAGTAAACTGTTAATACTTAAGTGCAAAACCCTGCAGAAAAAGAGACAGAGATAGATGAAAAACGGGGGGGGGGGGGGGGCATCGAAAAAGCATCTGCACAATTCAGGCAGTCACGAGTTTCGGTGAACATTCCAGAAGAACAGCAGAGAAGTGCTGGAAACAGCGGACAGTGGCGTGACCTTTATCACACGTCTTCAACACGCGTCTTCAACATGAATAACCCTGTGATAATAACATGATGATGGTGATGATCACGATAATCGATGATGATAATCCTTTCCAAGACCACCACTCATCTAGATTTTTTTTGCAGGCTTGCAAATTGAGAATATCTTTGAAATTACCTTACACTTTAAGAACATTAGCATGAATGGCATTATGGACGAGCAAATGAATATCATTCTAAGTGCGGTTTGAAAGGCTCTGTCATATACTGTCTGCGGATCGGGAAATGTGGCTAAAAACTAATATCCATTGCATTTTTTTGGGTATTCTCAATCGTCTACGCAACGGATATTCAAATTGGGGAATTCCCTGTAGGTTAGACATCTGCTCGACACACTAGGAATATAATAATACAAGAGGTAAATTTACGTACTGTAGCGTTCTATATTTTGTGTATTTCATGATACTTGAGAAGTTTGATTAATTTAGCTTCTCTCTACTCTGTTATGCTAACCTTAAAAACACGTGAATGGATAACACGTACTATTTCAGACAGCTGTGTTAATCCACTATTTAATACTTAGCCTTTTGTGTCATTGTTATCACCATATCCATTGAGTGGCATAACCCTAAGCATGGTGTATCATAGTTCGCCATTTTATTCGATCAGTAAAGACTTTCGGATCAGACCTGTGTTGTTATTCCATTTAAGCGGAAGTCAGCCCGTTCTTAAACATCCGGTGTGCTGATGCCGAGTTATGGGGTTCAACCCCATCACAGGTCAGCTGGACTAAAATGTTGACTTCTCGTCCTTGACTTTGGGACGTAAATTGCAAGTACCTCTGAAGTCGGAGTGGGCTCGCCTGATGACGAGGGACACTGATAATATGGAATGCTAATCCACACGCATAAATCAGTCCCGTGCTACTAGAAACAGTGTGCACCAATATTGTTGTGCTCAATATTTAAATTTCAAATCCGGAAACAGCCACATAATCAATTGATTATTGCTCACTGGATTTAGGAGGCCTGGTGTTCCTTGCCAGTGAGAAGTCCTGATCGTTCGGGTCCCATCGATTGACGGACGTCGGTCGCGGCGATTGGGCAATCTTGAGCATAGCCTACGATGGGTAGCGTTGTGATGTTCTGTTGTGATAATTTGGTGTGTCCAGTGTGTGCCGCGTGGTTACACAATCGCTTCACACGCGTGATCCGGGACTGTTTCCGGATCCGGTCAGGGATATGCACTACTGACGAGCTCAAACGAGGGCGAAACTCGAGTATTGTGCTTCCATATTGACGTGGATAGGCCTTAGGTTCATACCAGAATGCGATCGGCGTTGCCAGTAGTGGGTTGTGCTCAATATTTAAATTTCAAATCCCGAAACAACCACATAATCAAATCACATATAATTGGGTTTCTGTTTCTGCCTACTCGCATTATTCAGTGTCCATGGTTCACACTCGTTCCGTAGTATGGGTAGTGCGGCCGTCTTCTTCTGTCGTGTATTCCCTAAAGGAACATAAACTCTCAGCTAGCTACTGATTCGACGACGTCCCATCTTTCCCCATTTACCACAGTTTCCTCCATGTTATCCTCATATTATACATTGTTCTCTTCTCCGTGTGTAAAGTGCCCCTTTATGTTTTTAACCATGTGGGTTCCAGCGAGGGAACTTTCTAATAACAGGTATTATAATATAATTAACTAACACTGTGTCTCAGTGGGTATCCTATCCAACACAAGCAAGAATGGATTCCTTAGTTTTAAGCTCAGAGTGTGTGTCTGATGGACAGTATGTAACTAGAGTTCCCTTTCATAGATGTATCTAATACACATAATGTTTATCTTCTGGTGGAGTTTTGTCTTTACTCGGTACAGAGTGAGTGCACAATAACAAGAAGCGTTTTCCTTATCACTAAAACATTCTGGACCTCTGACATTTTGATTTAATGTTCAATTGATCTTAGCTATTAGACAGAAAGAACGTGTTAATTGCCACTCATATAAGCAGACATGCATAACAGATATGGATTATAGAGGACAAACAAGCAAGAGAAAAACTGAACTATTATCGCCACGTCAATATTAATGATGCATAATTCAGGATGAAAGAAACATAGTTTTTAAAGCAAGACATCACCCTGTGTCAGCCGACCAATATTTCATTAATAAGGCCGACTACACTAGGTGAAATAGAACCCAGTTCTCCTCCTCCTCCTCCTCCTTTTCCTCCTCCTCCTCCTCCTCCTCCTCTCCTCCTCCTTCGAACAGAAGTATTTAGTTTCAGATTCACGGTATTCACCTAACATTGTGTATTATCAATCAGCAAGACGGTGACTACAGCAACAGTGCCACTTTCATGGACGTTTCGCTAACACTGTCAGAACATAATTCAATTCCAGTTATTTTTATAAGACTGGAACTCAAGGAGGATGGTACAATATATGAGTATATATGTTTGTACGAGGGGGCTTCAAATGAAAACCTTAAAAGTGTGATATAAATTACATTAACCATGCCATTGTCTTGTAAACTGTCAATATTGTTGTTATGGATGTCATGAGTGTTAAGCACGGTGTTGACGAACATGATGTCATAATAACAGTTTAAAGATGTCCGTCTCACTTTTGACATGAACCAAAGAGGAGTAGCGTTCTGTTATCCGTAGATTTTTATCAGTGAAAATGTGAAACCAATAGAAATGCATCGGCGAATGAAGGTCCAGTGCGGTGATGCATGTCTGTCAGTCCAGCAAGTGTATGAGTGGAGTAGGACGTTTCAAAGCGGCATGATTTCTGTGAAGACTGTTCACGACCGGGTCTGGCACACATATTAATGATCCCAGATGTCGATTGCAACCTTTAGAGACCTCGTATAGGCAAACCGCCGATTGATTGTGACATTGCCGAACATCATCACATCAGTCAAGGTTCAGCACACACCACATCATCCATGACGTGCTACAGTACAGAGAAGTGTCACAAGGTGTGTGCCTAGGCAGCTTTCACCATAATGAAAAAAACAAAACGATTTTGATGCTTGTCAAGAAATGTTGCAGTGCTTTGAAGCAGAAGGTGATGGTTTCCGATCAAGAATTGTTACTGGAGATGAAACCTGGGTTCACTACCTATAGCCCGAAACGAAGAGAGTGAGCAAATAATGGTGCCACCAGTCCTCACTGACACCAATGCTGTTTCAAACTCAGCCATCTGCAGGGAAGGTTATGCTGACTCTCTTTTGGGATGAACGAGTCGTTATCTTAGAGCACTACATGTCAGGAGGGAAAATTGTCACCAGTGATACGTATACAGATCATCTCAGGAATCATCTTCGACCCGCAATCAAATCCAAACGACATGGACTTCTGAGTAAAAATGTCCTTTTGCAACATGACAATTCTTGATCTCATAAAGCCCGTGCAAAGGTTGAAACCATCTAAGAGCTCCACTTTCAGTGTATACCACATCCCCCGTACTCGCCAGACTTTGCCCCAGGTGATTTCCACCTGTTTGGACAACTCAAATAGTCATTGAGATGAAAGACATTTCAGTCCGACGAAGAGGCACAGAAGGTTACACACGCGATCAAGAGAATTGTTTTCTACAAGAATCTAAGCACCTTATTGGTACTGAAGGATTTGCATTTAACGCAGTAGTGACTACAACGAAAAGTGATACATTTGTTCCTTACTTTGTCAGAAAATGTTCTGGAAAAAAAACATTTACTGTTTTCACTTGAATCCCTCTCGCATATATACCATACACATTTTATGAAATGTTAACTTTTTAAAGCATTATATTCGATTACAAGCCCAAATATAATTATACAAACATGCATGCACGCAAAGCATTCGTCTTCAGTTCCGGGTATCGCTCGGATATCGATTCTGGTCTCAGTCTGATAAATGAGAACACATCGACGCCCATCACTTAACTACTGTGAGGTACACAGAAGTCTCCCTCACGCGCCTTCATGTCTATCAGTAGATCAACTACAACGAGGAACAGAATTGATACGCTTTACTAGAAGACAATCACAAGGTACCAAATGGACGCTGCGAAAAGAGCAATTACACACACACACACACACACACACACACACATAGAGAGAGAGACACACACACACACACGCACACACACACACTGATACAACCATAGAAGCGAAGATACAAACATTACTTAGCTGAGGTTAAGCCTGTACGACTTTCATCTGCAGAGTTGATTGCATCGCGTTAGACGTTGAGGATCTAGCTGTAACGTCAATTGTGTTATCTTTGTGTTATAATAAAGCAATCCACATAGACGGCACTAAAAACGCGCATTCTAGCAGGAACATGAAGACAGAAGTAGATAGTGAGACACTCGAAGGAATCTAAAGGCAGCACTTGGACAATGTGGAGTACCTGTTTAAACTCTCAAACAAGAAACCATGCGTGTAGGCTGTAGACTGGGCTACAGAGAAGTCGGTAGTTAGTTGGAACATAAAGAAACGATTAGAAACACACATACACACACACTAACAGGAACATAAAGACATCATTAGAAACACACACACACTCTAACAGGGACATAAAAACATCACTAGAAACATATACTCTACCAGAAACATAAGACATCACTAGAAACACAGACTGTAGCATGAATATTAACATATAGTTAGAAAAGTGTATTCTATACCGGCCGTGGCAAACGCGTTACGGACGCGGATCGTAATTTCGCTTACCTACGTTCGAAACACAGCTGCGACCGATTTGGCAGGAGACCGTGTCGTGCTGGGCTTTAACGTGATGGTATGGGAGCCAGTCGTTCAGAAAGCAATGTCAAATTACTGAACGTAAACTTGCCAAGACATCAACAACAGCAGTGCTGGTGTTGAAGCGATGTCCTGTAAATGCGATAAGCAAAATATTAAAAAAAAAAAAAAAAAACAGGATATAAAAATATCACTATAAACACAGACTCAAACGGGAACATAAGACATTACTAGAAAAAGAAACTCTAACAGAAACAAAAGTATTACTAGAAACAGACTCTAGCAGGAACATGAGACATCAATAGAAACACAGACTCTAATTGGAACATAAGACATCACTAGAAACGCACTGTAGCAGGAACAAAGACATCACTAGAAACACAGATTCTAGCAGGAACATAAAGATATAATTAGAAACACAGACATTAAGAGGAACTTAAGAACAGCATTATAACCGCAGACTCTAGCAGAGCATAAATATAGCACTAGAAACACAGGCACTAACAGGAACATAAAAGTCGCAGTAGAAACAGAGATACTAACGGGAACATAAAGAAGACACTCATAGGAATATAACGACAGCACTAGAACCGTAGACAAAAATAGGAAAATAACAACATCACTGGAACCATTGACACAAATAGGAACATAGCGATAGTGCCATGATCATTGACGTGAATAGGTATTCAGAGACAGCATTAGCCAAATAGTTGGTACAACAATAAATGAGACAGATGCAAGACTTCGTGGAAGAGACATGATTTGTGGCGCCTGTGGCAGGTTCCTGTAGTTTAAATGTTTCGCTGTCTTCTAATGAAAGCAGCATCAAGTGCATGACAGAAGGGCGAAGACCTCGGTGTTATGTTAACTTGTTCACGCACTGCACATTTCGCATGATACACACGCCGTTAAACGACTCAGCCGGTTAACATACCAGCATTGACTAGTGCCAAACTCTTTTCCAAGAGCGATGCGTAAATAACGACTATTTACGTTCTGAAATGTTGGGAAATCATCTTACAACAGGCGATATACCTGTACAGCAGCGGTCAGATGCGCTCGAAGAACTCCGACTGACGAACTAGAAAACAATCAGTTTCATTTCTTGCAAAAGTCTCCTGATTTATGTGAGCATACTGTGTACAAGTGTGTTCTGTTTTAGTTGTTACAAGTTTTTGGGCTTCCTCTGCATGCTCCAGGTTTATCCGCCCTGCATATGTTTCATATGTTGTTGCTGGCTAGATGTTTTCCATGTTCACAAGAGCATTATTGACAACATAAATAATCTTAATAAGAAAGCATATGCCCATTCCTCTGTATTGTTGCGTTCGCTGGCTTTCAACTCAAGTGTAGTCCATACACGTGCTACTAATCACGGAGAAGTGGATTGATTGTTGCGTGTGCATTAGCTTTCCCTTTTATCAATGTATCAAAGAACCCACTCCGACTTCTGAGGTACTTGTAATGTACGTCCCAGAATCAAGGATGAGAAGTCAACATTTTAGTCCAACTGACCTATTTCGGGTATGAACTTGCCTCATCGATATCAGCGCATTGGATGTCTACAAATATGAGCTCTTTTCCATTCGGCCATGCTGTCCCCCTCATTCCTGTTTTAATCACATGATAAAATATTTATGAAAGCTAGTCCAATAGCATATACAGCCGTTGAGAAGTGTTAGATGTGAGACGTGTTGCCGTCATATTTTGTCACAGTCTGCCAATATGTATGCCATACTATATGGGGTGAGCAGTTCCCTTCATCGTCGCTTTCCTTCTTTGCAATTCCAAGACACAAATGTGAACATTGTCTGGTACCCATGTTTATAAAGGTCGTGTCGACACCAGAGCCATACAGATGGAGAAACAATTAATGCCGCCTACGCAGGATATTGAACCCGTTACATAATCGTAACAGCAAGAGAACTAACCACTATGCCATCACGACTCCAGAATCCCAATATGTATGAAAACCGACTCATTCGAGAAATAAACTGAAAGCTTGCAGATAGCGAGCGCATTGTTTCTTAGATTTCCAGTTGCATATCATGTTTGAATTTATTGTGTCTGTATATCCATTGATTCATGTCAATGTGCAATTAGTCTGTATCTCTGTAAATCCATTGATTCTTGTCAATGTGCAGTTACTCTGTATCTCTGTATATCCATTGATTCGTGTCAGTGTCCAGTTACTTTTCTGTACACCCACGGTTCATGTCAGATTGCAGTTAATATTTGAGCATGTCTAACAGCTCATGGCAATATGCAGATAAATTCATGCACAGCCATAATGTCTATCTGAGGTTACTGTCTCTTGGATAACCACTGACTCAAGCCAACCTTGCAATTGCTTTTTAGTTTTGAGTATGTATATTTATCAGCTGTTGTCTGGGTATAAAGCAAAGGTTAGATGACTCGACGAAGTATGATATGAGAGTACACATGCACAAACACACACACAGAATATGACTAAGAAGTTCTACGGATCAACCCCCCCCCCCCCCACCCACACACACACACACCATGACTAAAAAGTTCGACGGATTATGTAAACACACACACACACACGATGTTCGTCCATCATGAATGACGAGGACCATTCATTGCACTACATCTTTTGATGAGGAACGAATGACTTGCGCTTTGGTTTTGTATAGCGAGGAAGTGGTCGCGCAACACCGTCGTCCCCGCTCCCTCGTCTGTGTCCGTCTGGCTCCAGTGGCGAGCATGGAAAGACGACTGGAAGACGGACACGGATGCAATGGACGTTAGGCTGCCACGGCCAGTTATCCCTGTATATATTGGCTCTCGAGAGCCTCGTGCAAACGGCCCTTCCGTCAATTCCTTTAATTTTCAGTTTTAAGACAAGGGTAGCGACAATCAATGAGCGCATGATTACTGATAGGATCAACAAGATTTCCTTCGCCGAAGACGGACTGACCGCCAGAACAGACCACACACACACATGAGGCGAAAAGCTGCCCACAGATCTCCCGATTTACGGTTGAGCCTCACCAGCGTTCAAGTGCACATGGCGACTGACAGGACAGACGTTCACGCACACGTAAACCAAGAGTAGCATCGCTAAAGCGCGCCCTCCCGGTACAAGGTGATACATGCAAAACCACTGGACGCCTACAGACGAGCTTTCAAGCTACGCCGGCAGGACTGACCGAAAAAAAAGCTATACCAGCTTACTGACTGCAGGCCCACTACTCATCGAGAGAGAGTGGGCGCTTATCGAGACTTTGTCGAACGGTCGTACAAATTTTGCTCTTTTGCCCGCTCAAACCACGACCCTGGCTGCACAATGCGGTTACATTCTTGAAACGCTTGCCTCGCTAACTTACGTTGGCTGGGAAGATCCCATTTTGGTGCACCTCACACAGCCATCCGAGACAAGGAACGCTAGACGCGGAACTGATCTAGCGAACCAGACCAGCCCCACAACACACACACACACACACACACACACACACACACACACACACACACACACTCTACATGATTAAGAAGTTTGACGGATACATCCCCCCCCCCCCCCCACACACACACACACACAACGTGATTAAGAATTTCGACGGATAAACCCCTCCCCATCCCCACTCACCCCCCAAAACACACACATACACACATCGCAACCAACATACACACACAACGTTATTGAGAAGTTCGACGGATAAAACACACACAAGGTTACAGGCCAACGTTTGGACCAAAGTCTTTAACAACGGAACCACACGAATAAAACAATAACAAATATATAAAAAAGAACGAACAATACAAATTAGTTCTTCCCTAGATTCATGTCCAATCCATGAGATGGAAGCCGAAAACTCGTTCTCATTGGTCCTTCGGTAAAGACTTTGGTTGAAACATTTGCATGTACTTGTGTGTTTCATCCCCGTCTAGCGTCTTAGTTCCATTTGTGTGTGTTTTTAATTTTTAATTTTCCCACTCGCTTATAATCTCGACAGCAGCAAACGCCTTTTTATCGATATCATAATATAAAGCAATGCATGCATCATCTCCACAATTGTGGTAATCTGCCATAGTAAATGATGTTGATGAGCTTAAATTTTGACAGATTCTTCTTTGTGTAGGGGTATCATAAATAGAATAACTGTAGCCGAGGGGAAAAGACTAGGGAAAGACTGATGTTTTCTTTGCTACGGTGCTAAGAGGTAGAGAGAAACTCTGACTTCGTTGCAGCCAACGAAGAGAAGTAGTAAAAAGATAGAGAACCTCACACCACCATCAATTGACAAAAAATGTGATAGTAATTAGATAAGAAGATACGAAGATCTTTGACATGGGTCTTCAATCCAGCCAGGAACTGTCATATTTGAGACCCAGACAGTGAATTAATGTGTTAGATTGTGGTAGAAATAGTGGTTGTAAAGACTAAAAAGTGACTACACAAACAAATCAAGAACAAAAAAAAAAAAAAGCTCGTTTATTTATCAACTATTACATCTTCGGTGACAATTTGTGTTCAAACACATTGAATAATACATTGAAGTTCAATAACAGACACAACATACAACTGCTTATATCAAACATCAACCAAGGGTGGCCCCTATCCAGTCACCACAACTTAAGACAACAGGGTACACCAAGTACCACAACACGGGTGTTCCAAACAGTAGCTGAGTAGAATGACATAATAAAGGACTTTGACACAGACAACAATAAAGCACTACAACAACATAAGTTACACAACATAAGTCTTAAGACGCGACATAAACAAAAGAGTTGTGACGTAAATTACTACCCCACCATGAACCCTGGCGTGCTGACACTAGTCAGCCACTCGGTTTCACAAAGACATCAGTTGATCACAGATCAACTCAGGGAATTGTTCCCAAAACTGAACAAGTTGAAACATGGTACACTGCCCACATCTCCCATCTTAACAAACCGGACTTTGCTGACTGCTAAACACAACATGGCTGCCGGTTTCTTTGTCCAGCTATGATTTTCCGGTTGTCCAGATATTAATTTTAAAACAGACCAAACCAAGTTGCGTTGATTTGGCGTTGTCACATACTAAGGTTATAATTAAATTTTAAAACGGCACAGATTATGGTCGTCACCAGGAAGAAAGAACATACCACAATGTAGTATACAAGTAAATGGGAATATTCTTCAACAAGTGAATAGGTACAATTATCTCGGAACAGTAATAGCATATGATGGGATATGCCTTGAAGAGACTAAAACAAGAATCGCCATGGCGAAAGTAGCCTTTAGCAAGATGACAAGCTACTGATCAATAAAAAATAATGTCAATTGAAATGAGAAAAAGAGTGTTGAGGTGCTACATTAAGCCTGTACTTTTGTTTGGATGTGAAGCTTGGACAATTGAGTAATCAAGCTGAAAAACATCTGATGGCTGTGGAAATGTGATTTCTGAGGAGAATGCAAAGAATACCATGGACAGACATAAAAAACCAATGACCCAGTCCTACTTGAAACAAATGAAAATCGTAAACTGCTTAGAGAAATTAGACGTAGATAGCCAAATTTTTTTGGACATGTTATGAGACGAAATAAATTGGAGAACCTGGCGACAACTGGCAAGATTGAAGGGAAGAGAACAAGAGGAAGACAGAGAAATAAACACCCGGATGGCTTGGCCACATGGCGTGATCGAGACAAGAACACTTAGCTGATCCACGACTCTGATGATCGAGTGAAATGGCAAATAATGACCGCCCACGCTTATTGGCATGGCACATGATGAATGAATCATAAATAGAACGATGCGTGCATTTCTGTCACGATTATCTTTGCCTAATCTTTCATGATTTCTATTGAAAGAAAATAAAACAAAGTCTGGTTCTATTTGTGAAACCAGAATCAGCACAGATGTGAAATACAACACGTTGATAAACTCTATGATCTTTCTACGTTTAGAAATGCAAGGAAAGCGATATGCTTGTATTATTGTGTGAAATTAATTATTACCACGTCGTGCGCTGAGATAAAAGTGGGGAGATTTTAAACATGTTCAAATTAAGACGCTAGAGAAAATGTAGGCTATCCGATGAAAGGACACAATCTTGAGATCTTGTGAATGAGTTATTATTTTAAAA
Source organism: Cepaea nemoralis (assembly GCA_014155875.1). Classification (NCBI taxonomy): domain Eukaryota; kingdom Metazoa; phylum Mollusca; class Gastropoda; order Stylommatophora; family Helicidae; genus Cepaea; species Cepaea nemoralis. The sequence goes on from JACEFZ010019367.1 coordinate 133,170, forward strand.
TACAAAAACACGGAGACACAGAGTGCGGGATCAAAGTGTTGGGGAAATACTCAGCAGCTAGGTTTTAAAGCAGCTCTGTTCTAAGTGATTTGTATCTCAGAGAGGAAGAATCGTGCTTTGCATTCGCACTGCGAGCGGTAACAAGTCAAGTCGCCTTATTCTGTCAAGAAGCCTGATTCGCGGGAAAATGTCACTTGGAAAGTCCAACAACAAGAAACACGCTGTAGCCAAGACTTGCAAAGTGAGAGCCGACAACAAGAAGAACAACGTGGAGAGCCTACCTGCTAGCTGCATCAGTGAGCCTGATACTACAGCTATTACTGAAGCTACCACGAGGGAGAAGATCGACAGCCCAACTCAGACAAGAATCAAGACAAAAGAGAAGAAGGAGGAGAAAGACACAAGAGCCGGGAACTCCGACTCAAAAACAGTCCGTTGGGTTGTCAAATGGATCCAAGTGGAGCTGACAGATGAAGAAATCCTGAAGCAGCTACGTGAAGAGAATCTTCACATCCGATTCTTGAAGGCGGAGCGGCTCCTCACCTACTCCAAGATACCCACAACCTTGGCAGTAGTGACGTCGGAGGGTAGTGAAATGCCGACCACAATATCAATCAACAAGAGAATGCAGCAGCCAGAGAGATTCATCCCAAGAGTCAATCAATGTTCAAGATGCCAGAGGGCCGGCCACAGCAGAGCAACATGTCGCAGTAAGGCGGAAATCTGTCGATCACCACGCCTTCAAGGAGTGTCCGCTGGCCAAGCTGGACACGGACTTCCGAGCACCTAACAACAGAAAAAAGTGCGCCAACTGCCTGGGCAAGCATGGAGCAAGATACCTGTGCTGTCCGTACCTGCAACGACACAGAGTCGTCTTGAAGATCGCCATCACCACAAGGGCACCATACAACGAAGCAATGCGGAGGTGCGAGACAGCAACATGCATCTCACAAGCCGAGAAAGAAGCAACTGCAAAGCCAGATTGAGGAGCTAAAGAAGCAAGTCAAACTACTGCAAACATCGGCACCAACCAGCGGCAATGGGAAACTTCTTGCCGAAATAAAGGAGATCCAGCGGGACATCAAACAAGAGGTGGAGAATATGAGGCAGATGATAAAGATAAATGAAGAGATTCTGCGAGACATCAAAGCGGTAAGAGAAATTCTAACAACTGAAAGGGAGCCGACCCAAAACAAACCAGCACAAGAAACAGAAAAGCACACAGAGAAACCGCAAGATGACATCCAACAAGAGGACGAGCCGGATACCGCTAGACAAAGCCAGCAACCCAGTCCACGACAATACCCCGCCAGACATCCGAAGAAAACCAAGACGAGCACTCTGAGGACGACACGGAGAGGCCCTGGTGTCCTACCTTGGAGGAGCTACTAGAGTCGGCAAGGATTAAGAAACTCAGACACGAAGAATTCAAAAGGTGCTGGATTGAAAGAGAAAAGAAGAAACCAAAGAAACTCAGGAGACCGGTAGAATACCCAACTAGATGTTTGGAACAGGATACCGACTACTCGTACTACATAGAAGACGGAAAGAGAAAACCATGGCTGACCGCGGAGGAAAAACTCGAATGGCCGAAGCTAAAACTCGAAGATGAAAAAAGTACAAGAAGGAAAATAGAAACGTCGAAAAGCTCCTACAGAAAATACACAAATAAGGAGATTAAAAGACCTAATAAAAAGTCCTTATAAGGACTACAGCCAGTCAAGCCAGACGAGCCAGGAGCCTACACCAACAAGGAAAACCACAAGAACAGACGAGCACAAAGGATAGCCGCCGACCGATCTCCAAGCTGACGTCACAGACACAAACCAACATAATCAGTCCGAGATAGGACTCACAAGACAAGAATTAGGGCGAACAAACGCACAAAAACCACGGTCCTCAACAATAACCGATGCTGAGGAAGCAGGTTGAACGAGGCCGAATTTGGAATTTTTGTTTTGAAAATTGGAATTGAGGAAGTCCTAGATAAAATGAAACTTCTTATTGCCATCATAGTGTAGGCGAACAGTACATGCTAATGCTTAGAACAATTAGTTATTATCATCTGTTTAGACACAGGCATGCGTTTGTTGTAATTTATATTTTAACAATATACATTTTTACTATTTATTTTGACACACCACATTTATATATCCTTTTGCTAAAATATAATCTTCATCTTCTTATTCATTCCGCATTCATGAGCAGTGCGTTGCACAGAGTTTAGCTCGCCATGATTGCTGTCTGTGATACAAGTAGACAATTACTTCACTTATCTAGTTCTTTAGCTGATGTGCACTGGTACCAGATTGCCGACACAGAGATAAAAGTTCACCTGCATAGTAGAGGGGGAATTTTATCTGGACCACATGCTAATATGAAATGTCCGCGGTGTTGAAAAAAAAAATTAATATTAGAGATTCTGCTGAGAAGGGCACACGGCTATTCAGAAATATATGGGGAGCCCTTGAAACAAATATGGAGCGATGGAGAGAAATAACGATCACGCGAGACATGAATATAGAGGTGACATCACCGAGCAATTGTTCATCTCCTTCAAATTCTTCAACCGCTGAGTTGTTTGTGAAGCCTCCAGATCGTTCCATCCCAGAAGTGTCTGTCTTGTGTCGCTCTGTTTAATTTAGGGCTTATATGTATGTGTGGCGGTTTAATTCAGGGTATGTCTGTAATGATACATCTGAGCGGTGTCTCTATAGTTGTTGGTTAGTTGGTCGTGAGACATTGAGAAGACTGAGTTGTAACTATTTAAGCACTATGCATAGGGTTTCACGTCGTCCACGCCATGATAAATAACATCTAAAGCAGAAAGCATGCAGGATGTTCTCCCCAAAATACTGGAGACAATACTCAACAGAGTGTTTGTAGGCGATTGTGATCAGTGTTTCTCTCTCTCTTTCTCTCTCTCTCTCTCTCTCTCTCTCTCTCTTCTCTCTCTCTCTCTCTCTCTCTCTCTGTCTTTCGTTCTTTCTTTCTCTCCATCTTCCCCGTTTCCAAGCCCATAGATTAGCAGCGTGTGCAAGTCCAGCACTCAAACTTCAAATCTGAGGAGAGGCAAGTCAGGATGCAACCAACTATGTATTCAGCACATCATTACAAGCCGACTCTGCCAGGAAATGTCTTGGAAAGTAAAAGCAGCCGGTGTGATACTGACCACTTCACTCACCGAGTGCCCACTGGTCAATAAAATGTACTTTTAGCACCGTATGGCCAATGCGGTTAAAGTGTGTAACAGAGTTGTTTACGTACTTGCTTTCACCACAGGCTAGGACATGACGCTGACAATGGCATCAGCGCGGCAGGACAAGAGTTCGATGCCTGCACTCGGCGTTCGCTAAGTGGGGGAAAATAAAAGTTAGTTGCACAACCTTTATGTTGCATAGCCGTCAACCCCAGCATGTTTTGGCTATTCGTGATTCCTGAGCAAGTTTACATTCAGTAGTTTGCTATTCCTTTCTTAAGTGAGGGAAAGACTGACCACCTATTTCCCCGGGCACTCAGACCTCAAGAATATGATGGGCCCAGCCCTTCACATACTCACTGGGTTTTCCTGCTACGGGACATGTTTATTATTTGAGTTTACATCATATACAGGGAAGCTGGGATTGGATTAGTCCAGGGTTGGAACTGTTTCATCCACAGGCTTTAAGTATTTTATTGCAAACAGGATCCTACCCAATGTCCAAGGGGAGCATCATCACGTGCCATGCTGATAAGCTTAGTCGGTCATGTATCGCCATCTCGCACGTTGAATAGCTCTGTATTCTTGTCTCGACCATGTCATGTGGCTATGCCATCCAGATATTTACTTCTCTGCCTTCCACTTGTTCTTTTCTCCTTAATCTTGCCAGCTGTCACTAAGTTCTCTTGTGTATATCTTCTCTTAACGTGCCCAAACAAGTGTGACTGTCTACGTCTAATATCTCTAAACAGTTTACGGTTTTCATTTGCTTCTTGTAAGACTTGCTCATTGGTTCTTCTGTCTGTCCATGGCATTCCTTGCATTTTCCCCAGAAACCACATTTCCACTGCCATTACATGTTTCTAAGCTTGACTACTCATTGTCCACTTTTCACATCCATACAAAAGCACAGATGCTACGTAGCACTTCAAGACTCTTTTTCTCGTTCCAGTTGACCATTTTTTTTTATCAGTTCGTTTTCCTTCTTGCAAAATGCTACCTTACCATAGCGATTCTTATTTTAATCTCTTCAAGACACATCCCATCAGATGTTATGACTGTTCAGGAGCATATAAATGTTCCTATGAACGTATTGTCCTTGTCTGTCTCTTCTTCTTTTCTCCCGTATTTCGCCTTCTAGCACTATATTGAGTGTGTATACAGTTAGAGGAACACTTGTTCATACTCTCAATTGTCACAAAGCACCCCAGCACAGCCGATGAGAGACAAAGACATGGACTGTCATCTAAACCATGTCTTAGGTTTAAAGGCGAACTCATCACACCGGGGAAATATGTTGGCCGGGGTTATTTGTATTCTGATAGCATAGCGAAATGTCTATGTGCAATATCTGGGCTCCTTGCATGTTGCAATACAAACCATATCTGTCACGCATATTCCCTAGATGTCAGCTTAATATAAGAGACACGACCGGAAAACAAACCGTCCAGACGTGACACCCATATTTTTAGGGTCAATTTCTCCTGTATACAGCCGTAGTTTCCATACTTTCTTCTCCGCAACATACTTTCAGAAAGGGTGCTGCAGGAGCATGTGTCTAGTATACTCGTCTGTCGGTTCTGTCGTCATGTGATCGAATCCCCATCCAGTAACCCTTTAGAACAATCTAGACTGGGCTCCCAGGTTCAAGGCGCCTGAAAGGGTCTTTAAAGTTTCACTCTACATTTGTTAGAATTACTGACTGGCAATATGCCGTCTTGACAGACGATAGTTTGTAACATGAAGTTATACCGCTCATTAACACAAAGTCTGGGTTGATTGTAGAGACCATGTGTTGCCCATGCAGCATGATCCCTCTCTCGGCTTGCCTAGTTTACTCCCGAGGAAAGGTAATACCAATATATCTGGAACAAGCTAAGCAGCGTAAGCTACCGGATCAGTAAAGCAATGCTCTAACTGTCCGCCTATCGGAGCTTTCATCCTAGACCAGTTGCCGTCTAAGACTTAGGGTCTGGTCTGCCCTGCCATGATATTTAGTCTGTAGGTTGCATTTCTTCGCATTAGGGTAAGGCCATTGTACCCTCGCATTAGGGTAAGAACCATTGTACCCTCCCAATTTCACTCCTCTGCCCGAAGTCGTTCGTACAATGTGGGTTGTCGGTTTTGGTGATCGCCACTCAGCATTCGGCGCTAACAGAAAGCAGGTAGTACCGTCCACTGTCATAACATAGCTCACTGATTTCTGACTAAAGCCTGACAGCCAACTGTCAGAATGATTCACTATTTTTATTAGCTGACAGCACTTTTTCTTCCTATGAGATTTGTGGGCACTCTTCCGAATTCCGGTCCCAAATAGTTCCGCAGTGAATAGGTCAGGGGTTAAGGGTTAGGGTTAGTTGTTAACTAAACACTGACCCTAACCCTTACCCCTGACCTATTCACTGCGGATCTATTTGGGACCGCAATTCGGAAGAGTGCCGATTTGTGTGCTTATATTCACCATATGTTATAAGACGTAAAGAAATAGTAACACTGTCAGAATACATTACTTATATTTTGATTAACCGACATGACTTTTTATTTCTATGAGATTAGTCTGCTTATACGTATTGTCTGTTATAAGACGTAAAAGAATTGTAGAACTGTCACGTTTATTTTGTGCCTGTTATAAGACGTAAAGAAATTTTAACACTGTCATGTTTATTTTGTGCATCCGGCTGACTAGCCAAATTCCCTTAGTAGCAACCTGCCGTGGCTATGTAAAGCTCTGGGAACCATTGCATGTGTCCAGGCCTTGTGCGTGGATCAATAAATGACCAGTTGTTTACCTGCCGTAGCGAACATCGAGCCCAGACTTTGAACCTCCGTCCTGCCGTGACCATGCCTTTGTCGCTCAACTTGCTATGCGTTACGGAAATGCTCCAGTTTTTGTGTGTGTGTACCTACAAGTTTGATTCTGATGGAGTCTTTTCACTACCCCTACCACCTTAACCAATCAAAAACGTTTTGAGAAGCTGGGCTGTGCAGCACCACGGCGCCATTCCCAGGGCAGGGTGAACATACACAGGGTGGCGGCCGGGTTGCAATTTGCAGTAAATTTAACACCAAACAGACATATGTAATTTATGTGTATGTGTACGAGATATGGAGGTGTGCCAGAAGAGGAAGAGATATGTGCCAGAAGATATATTTAGGGGTCACTGTTCTAGAGAAGTCTAAAATGCTTGTTAACGAATTACAATGAGTGTGTGGGTCACGTTCAGTTCAACAAATCTGACCAGCGGTTGTGAGTGATATTGTGTTGACATGTTCTATGTTTGTTGTTAGCCGGAGCATTTATGCAGACGTTAGCGGGCTCCTCTGATAATCACATATAAGGTGTTTGAGTCGGGGTGGGGGGGGGGATTTGGAAATGGGTGGAGAGGGGGGGGGGGGGGAGAGAAGTCAGACCAGGGATTGACGTTTGCGTTCTTCGTCCGCTAAAGTGAGGGAGAGACTGGCCTCTTCTTTCTCCGTGCAATCAGACTAATAACATGTGAAGGTGCATACGCATAGTAGATTCCTGTTTCGGGGACTTATGTTTTTAATGTTTGCTTTTATACTACTGCAACTACTACTACTACTACTACTACTACTACTACTACTACTACTACTACTACTACTACTACTAC
>JACEFZ010019367.1:142500-144321 GCA_014155875.1 Cepaea nemoralis
AAACATATTCATTCTGGTTTTCCCACACTTCAGAGTTCTTCCAAACAACTGTACATTTTCAGAGAGAATCAAGGCAACGATCGTGGTGAGTTTTGCTCAGATTGCGACATCTCAGCATTTCGATACACTGACATAAAAATGCTCAAATCTCAATGGGAGATATTTGAAGCTAGACGCATTTCGCCGGAGTGCTCGGAAAGTAAACTATGTCCAAGACATTGGACACGTCTCAAGACACAAGCGGCGCCAAGTAAAGGCCCTCGCACGTAATCTACAAGTTTTGATCCGATATAAATAGTGAAACCATGTATATTTTCTGGATGTAGACAATAGTGCTAATGACAAGTCATGAATGCTCATTTAAAGAGTAAGCACATCAAAAGTAAAATAACATTTATTATAGCACTCATAATAATAAAGTGTAGGAGTGAAGAGAGGAAACATAAGGGTGTCTAGATTGCCTGAGGTCGGAGTGCACTTGTTCCTTCAGCGTGATTTTGTAGTCATTTGGAGGTGGAGGTTCGAATCCCGCTGTGTCTACAACTTTCAGTTATATATTTTCGAGTATAACCACTTGTTTCTACGTCTTTCCTTTACTTGTTTGCTTACTAATCAATGAATGTGAATTGAATCATCATTCTGTTTCAATGACCTTATTATTCCTTGGGGAGTTAATATCTCTGTGAAGAATAAAGCAGATTTCACGGCTAAAAAGTTGTGACATGCCATGAATATTAGAAAAACACATCTATAAAAACATGAGTCGTATCAGAAAATGTTCACTGCCAGGGTAGAAGTGCCGCGTAGTAAGCATATATTTGCAAACAATTACGTTTTAAGACAAACGTATACTAACATACTTATAATATGTGTAAACAGCAATGCTAAAACAAATTTCATGAAACAGTAGGGTACCCGTCTGACCACATGGCGAGTCTGCAATAAAAAAGTAATGAACCTGGTGTCGGTGGCATATAAACAGACCAAGTGGTGAATTTCTTAGTGTGTAAAAACAAGGAAATGGTGCTAGAGAAGTATTGAACCAATGCAGAATACAAATGTAAACATGCATTCCTATGCGAACAATGAAACAAACAGATGGAGGGGGTCTGAAAAGGAAAGAGTACAGACAGAAACCAATCAATAAAGCAATATAGAAGTGGTGGATTGAAAAGGGAATGCAAAACTGGATAAACGGAGAGGTGATTCAAAGAAGATGCCACATAAGTTGGACAGGAAAAAAAGAAAGGGGCCTGGTTGTAAGGAAACAGATGGCTTTATGCTGCGCTTTCAGCGGGTCGCCCTGCGGAAAGAGACCGAGCTATATAGGAAAAAAACAACTGGGTCAATGAAGTCTTTCTGGTGACTGCCGATTCCATCGATGATGAACTGTATTTTTCGTGGAAGACTTTTGTGTTGGCATTCTGGCGGTTAGGCTCTGAGCCGTTAAGGCCTGTGGCGTGTTTATGCTTGTGGCTACGGTTTGCAATCACATTTTCCTCATGTTGGACTGGTAGTACACTGTTCCGTCGCTCTGCTACTGAGTGCGTGGGCGACACCATGAGCTGTGAAATTCGCTGGAATGCTTTTAATCTGTCCTGTACAGTGAACTGCATGTTCGGAACAATCGCTACCGGCGGTTGCTGAATTGACTGTTTTGCCCTTTCGGTTCACGAGTGCATTTTTCGGGAGACTCCTGGAAGCTGCGGAGTTTGTGCTTTGTGCGACGCTTTCGGCGGTCGCCCTGCAGTAAGAGACCGAGCCATGTGAGAAAACCGCGTCAATGAGGTAGTTTCTGGTGACTGCCGAAGCCATCGACAA
>JACEFZ010019368.1:0-154333 GCA_014155875.1 Cepaea nemoralis
CTTTGAAAGTGGCACACGGGGGTTGACCAAGGGGGTTGTCGTTTAACACATTTCTCGGCGGCAGGACGTGAGCCACATTTATGTAATATGCTACGTTTTGATATGAAACATGTTTCCAGCAATAAACTCAGACAGTATCTACTGATTGGCCTCTGCGTTCCTTCAGTCGCATTCGTGTCCTGTTGCTCTGTGATATTAAGTTGGCAGCTTTCCTCAACCATTTCATCTCACAGGTGTTGATTTTGCGTATGTGTAATTTGGATAATGTCCATGGTTGACATTGGTAGCACATGGTTTGTGTGCTTGCTTGTGTTCGCTGGCTTGAGCTCCAACGCGAAGTCCTGTATGTCGGATGAAGGCATCCTGTTGTCCAACATCAGTGTGATGTCATACAGGACCTGAGTTTTGCGTGAGTATCCGTTGTCCCATGTCTGGCTTATTGGTGTGCAGACTGGTGGTTCCTCGCTGTACAGGCAGACACTATCCGACTTCGGTGGAATCGGCGATCCTATTGACTTTAGCCGGACCCTGGAAGGGACCTGTTGCCCAGGACTGCTCGACGAGGAAGCGTCAATAGGTCTTGGCCAGTGTATAACCCGGCCTGGTGCCTTGGAAACACCTCTGCGTCCTACATGGTTGGTGTGAATACGCTATTTATTATGGTTTAATTAATGTCGTAAATATATTACAGAAATAGATGTGGATAGTCAAGATTCTTTGGTCACGTTATGGCGAGAAATAAACTAAACAAGTTAATGACAGTTGGTAAAATTAATAGGAAAGGAGCACAGGATAGGCAGAGAGATAATTATCTGGATTGTTTGACCATGTGGTATAATTGTGGAGAAGAACATAGATCGGATGCAAGATATATTTTTACGTTATATATCCTTTACAGGACGTTGCAGTCAACACCAAAATTTTACTGCCGTTGTTGATGTCTTGGCAAGTTTTACGTTCAGTAGTTTGCCATTGCTTTCTGAACGACCGGCTCCCATACCAACACGTTAAAACCAGCTAGACGCGGTCTGCTGCCAAATCGTTCACCGTTGTTTCGAATGAGGGTAAGCGGCATTACGAATCGCGTCGGCAACGCCATTGCCACGGAGATCGGCGATGCAAGATTGGTGATTGTTATTTATCGAACCATGACCGTTCACCGTTATCGACATGGCACTTGATGATAATGAGACGTTGTGTTGTCGTTAAGCAATTAAAATAACACAACGTAATGCAGCTTTACAGAACAAAATTATGGAAAGCACAGGGCGTTGAGGCGACTAGCCTTCATCAGCACACAAAAGCATACACAAAACACAACATATAATTATGATTCTGAGAAAATTAGCACATACGTTTTGTTAGGTTTTTTTTTTTTTTTTTTTTGCATTTTCTCTTTATTGTTTTCATTTTTTTACTTCATCTTTTCATTCTTCTCATCCCGTCCTTATGCCTTAATGTAGTCACTGTAATGTCTTTTCCTTGATTATATGTTGTGTTTTGTATATGTATTTGTTTGCTGATGAAGGCTAATCGCCACAACGTTCTGTGTTTTCCGTAATTGTGTTCTGTAAAGCCGCATTACTTTGTGTTGTTTTAGATTGGTTTCATCCCAAACTACTGAACGTAAACTTGCCAAGAGATCACAACAGCAAATAATGCTGGTGTTGACTGCGACGACCTGTAAAGGATATGCAACTAACTGTTTTACCGAAGGTCCACTAATTGTATTCATACTTGTACTATGGTGTATTAAAGATGTGGACCTATTTACTGCCTAGCTGATAATGCTGATTGGCTGACTCCTTCTGTCGAGCCACGTCTCACCAGAAAACCACCATTTGGGTAATGTATCAACCTCAACCCGGTTAGCGGGGTAGGGGTATCCCCTATCAAAGGAGATGTAAGACGCCTCCTTTCCTCCGTCACCCTTGGGCAAGGTGGATTACCCGTTTAGCCCCCCGATCAGGGTTACGTGAAGCCATGGAAGCAGGTGGTGGATGGAGTGTGAGAGCAGCCGACAGATTGTTGTTGGTTATGGTCTTGCACTCTGCGGCGATAGGCAGATGATCTCATCAGTAGAGACAATGGCTATGGCAACCGACTAATACAGTCACTGCCCAGAAGGAAAGCAATGGCAAACTACCTTCTGCAAAACTTGCCAAGAAACCATAGCAACCATAAAAGAAAACATAATAAGAAAGAGATCTGGTGGCGAGACCCCCAGGCCAGGCAGATCAGATAACACTGGGGAGAGTGTGACACAGGGACCAGTACTAGTAATCGTGATGACGGAGTTAATCCTGACTGTGTTACCAAGGAAATCCCCTGTGTCAGACTAAGAAACAGAGTGAGAATAGCAACGTGGAATGTGAGAAGTCTGTATGAGGGAAAGCTTAAAGTAGTGTGTGATGAGATTGAGAGGTTAAACATTCAAATTTTAGGAATTAGTGAACATCGCTGGAGCGGCAAGGGACATTTTACAACTGAAAATGGAAGTATTTTCATTTATTCTGGTAGAGACGCCGGAGGCCAGAGTGGAGTGGCATTTTGTTTAGATAAGACAACTGCAAAATATTTAATGGGATATAATCCAGTTAGTGATAGAATCCTCACTATTAGACTTAAAGGCCGTCCCAAAAACACAACTCTCATACAGATATATGCACCTACTTCAACAGCAGAGGAGGACGAAATTGAAGATTTTTACAACACACTACAAGACACATTAAATAAGTTTAGTTAGTTTAGTTAGTCGACAGATCATCCTCGTTGCACATCGGACCATTCAGTCCATAAGTGCTCGGATCCCCTCCTCAGCAAATCCCGCAGCGTGTAGCGGCTAACGACGCCAGTTCTGTGTTGGTTTATCAATCTTCTTTGGCTTCCTGCGTAGTGTTCTTGTTTGGCCACCCCTCTTTTAATTTGCTGCTCTCGCAGTCTGGCCATTGTTGTAGATTCACAGTCATCACTTGGTTCTTGCAAAAGTCTCACTTCTCGTAGAGCATTCAGAATGTCAGCCTGGTCCATGGCGCGTCCGCCCTCAACAGTAGCCTCACCTGCGAGCTTGTCAGCCCGCTCATTTCCTTGTACTCCCGCATGCCCTGGCACGAAGATGAAACTAATCTTTGCCAGCCGAGACCGCTTCAGAGGCAGCAACCATTCTCTTCGGATCGACCCCTCCTCTATCCTCTTGATCATGTTCATTGAGTCGCTAAGGAAACAAGCCCTAGTGAATGTCTGTGTCTCGAGCCATGTTATTGCTTTACTTACTGCCATGACTTCCATGGTCAGGCTACTTGTGGTTTCAGTGAAAGCACCAGAGTCCTCCTTCACAATTCTCCCTCCGGCCCGAGCTGTAAAGGCCCATGAGCTTCTCACATGTCGGACGACCGACCCATCTGTGTAGATGACCGCGTCACTGTCTAGCGAATTCTCGAAAATCAACGCTTGTACTTCAGCCTCAACAGCAGCCGGATTTTCTTGTCTGCATTTTCTATCTAGTTGGATGCAAACTGAAAAGGATGTGCAGAAGTCTGTTGGCACTTGCACCCACTCCTCGCCAGGTTCTAAGTCCTCAAGTGAACACACCTGTTGAAGAATGTCCTCGGCTTGACCCATCCACGACCGTCCTCTTTTTAACCTGCTGCCCTTCACCTTCCTAATTTCACTATGCAGTGGATGCTGTGTGTTTGCGTTAATTCTGAGGTAGGCACGTGCCCTGCAAACTTGCATTCTCTCTTCAATGGTTGGAAAATCAAGAAGGTAGCGCATCGCCCTGCATGCTGTATCTCTTGTACATCCAAGAATAATGCGCATAGCTTCATTCTGTATCCTTTCCATCCTTTCTATCTGCTTATGGCTGACAGTCAGGATTGCCATTGCATACTCCAAAACAGACATGACCAGCCCCTCGTACAGAAGACATAGATGGCGCTGCTCACAGTTTGCTGCCGCCATCACCCGCATCGCTGCCAAACCCCGCTTGGCCTTTGTTATCACCTGGTCTATGTGCACATTATAAGCAAGGCTTCGATCAAACCGTATCCCCAGGTAATTCATTGCCTGCGTTCTTTCCACCGTCTCTGAACACAGCATTACAGTTGGTGTTGGATTGTTGACAATATGATTATTCAACGAGAACCAAGTCACTGTTGCCTTTGTTGGGTTGACCATTGCCCCAGCTTCATCACACCAAGTACTTATGCGATTGAGTTCGGTTTGTAGTTCCACAGCAACCTCCTCTCTATCCTTACCCTGACGATACACTAAAACATCATCGGCATATGACAATGTCCTGCCAGGTCCAGTGATCTGCTCACTGGTGATTCTCACTGTGTAGGCGTTGAACAGTACCGGAGATAATGGTGATCCCTGTGGTAGGCCAGGATATATTGTTGTTGGTTCCGAAGTCCAACTGCCACATCTAAAAACTACTTTCCGTTGGAAGAGAGCTGCAGCGATCCAACTAAGGAGGAATGGACTTACGTTTAGTTCAAGAAGCTGAAACATTAAAAAATCCAGTGGTACTCTGTTGTATGCGTCCTCAAGATCAATCGCTGCAGCAACGGTTTCAGTGCCTGAGTGGAAACCTTCATAGACATCGTGGGCAAAGACTGCTGCATTGGTCCAGGTTTCTCTTTTTGGACGGTACCCACCCAGGGTAGGTGGGAAAACACCTTGCCTCTCTAGTTGGCTTGATATTTTCCTGGCAATTACCTTCTCCAGCAGCTTGCCTATTGTATTCTGCATGGTTATAATTCGATATCCCTGAATTTTCTTGTGGTCTTTGTCAGGCTTCGGCAAGGGAATCAGATAGCTGTGTAACCATTCCTCCTTGATGCTAGCACTCCCTATACTGTTGTTGTACATGTCTGCTAGTTTCTCTAGCTCATTGTCGGTACACCTATTTATGTCGTCGTATCTTATGCCATCAGGACCTGGAGCACTGTTTTTTGATCGTCGAAGCACAGCCTTGATTTCTTTCACTGTCACTGTGTCTTCATCCGAAGTGTTCTGGGCCTTGCATCTGTCTGAGGTGACCTCCTTGGCCAGATTCCGGCCTCCCATGTCTGTCTGGTTGCTCTGCTCAAGGTAGCGTTCAAAGAGGGCTTTGCCCTTGTCCTCGTCAGTCCTCTGCCAGATGAGGTCAGCACCTTGGAAGTCAGAAATGCTCTTATTCTTGACTACACCACTCATGCTTTTATGTAGTCGCCAGAACAATTTCAGTGACTTGTCTGTGCTTACTCTTTGACACACCTCTGCCCATTTTTCGCTTTTAACCACCGTGACCAGTTTTTTGAAATAGCTTACTTTTGTGTGCATCTCTCTTTCTAAGTGCAAGCAGGGACTAGGATGACCAGCTCTGTTCTTCTTGGCATTTTGCCATCTCCTTACAGCACTACGCTTATCCACCCAAGCCTTCTCCACCTCGAAACTCCACCACGGTGGCTGCTCCCAGCTTTTTTTCCTTTTCTTCCTGCCCTGAAACGTTCTGCGCTTGTCACGTCGTATTTTACTCACCACATCTTGCCCTGTACTGTCATACTGGAACGTCTTTACCTTTAGCTTGTGCTGCCTGGTTCTGCCTTTCTCCGCCAATATGCTGCATGGGTGATGGTCGCTGCCATGGTGTCCTAGGACACCCCATCTACACACTGTAGTGAGTGAAGGTGAAACTAGCGCCAGATCAATAGCACTGTCCTCATCGCCTGGACGGCTTGCTGTCCTGGTGACACAGCCACTGTTGATACAAACCAGGTCGATGGTTTCCAGTGCAGTCTCGAGCTCCTCCCCTTGTGTATTGGAGGAAGTGTTTCCCCATGATCTGCCTTTAGCGTTGAAGTCACCACAGAAATAACATTTCTCTCGTGGCCTAATATGCCACTTAAGCACTGCCACTTCTGGGCGTCCACACTCGCATTGCGGGCATAAACATTAACCAACACGAATGGTATACTGGAATGAACTCTCAAAGCCTGTATTGTATATCGTCACTGTTCCAACTGGACATGTCTAGCTCTGACGCCACCATGCTGTCGCGAACGAGAATCGCCGTTCCCGTCTGTTATAGAAACATTTGAAGCCGGCAATTCGGAGTAGCTGATCGCCCAGTCTCGTCTCCTGGAGTGCTACAATGTCGTTCCTGTAAACTAGGGTTTCTAAAATAGAGCCCCGTTGTTTTACACTGGCACAGTTCCAATATAGAATACGGATGTTCCTGAGTCCTAGACGGTGACACTTGAGTCTAAAACGTCTCAAGCCACCGCGCTTACCTGGCTTCTTTTTCCCTGCGCGGCTACCACGCCGCTTCGGTATGTTGACTGCTGATCGTTCGGAAAACACACGTTGTTCCGCCATGTTGAAAAAACGTAAACACAGACTTTTGATTGAGAACCACACACGCTGCTGAAAATTCACTCAAGGATGGCTTCGCTCGATGCACGAACTCCGTAGCACCCGCGCAGATCTTGAGTAGAAACTCCTGGTTTTACATCCTGGCACACCAATTACACGCAAGAAATGAATAAATCCATCCCTTACGCGAAAATGTTAACGAACACAAAACAACACGACCGTCCGTCATATTAAATAAGATTGGTCATAATGATATAACAATAATAATGGGAGATTTTAATGCAAAAGTTGGTGCAGGAAGAGCTGAAAATGAGAGACACGTTTTAGGAAAATTTGGATTAGGAAATAGAAATGATGCAGGTGACAAATTAATTGAATTTTGCACAGAAAATGAGTTAAAGATAGCCAACAGGCTTTTTAAACAACATCCAAGAAGACTCTTCATATGGAAGTCTCCAGACAGTATTACCAAAAATCAGATAGATTATATTTTAATACATAGAAGATGGAGATCAAGCATAACATCTGCAATAACCCTACGTAGTGCAGACTGTGATACAGATCATCAGTTATTAGAAGCAGATCTGAAATTAAAACTCAAAAAGCTTATCCGAGGACCAAGGCCACTTCGTTTTGATCTCACAAAACTACAGGATGCATACACTGTAGAAGTTAGGAATCGCTTTGGGGTCTTGATGTCTGTACAAGAAGAAATGACACCTGATGAACTGGCAGTACAAGCTAGAGATATCTTGATAACTGCAGCCAAAGATTTATTTCCGACCAAGAAAAAGCAACTTAAGCCATGGATTATATCAGACACATTAGAATTAATAAAACAACGAAGGGAACTTAAACAGAAAGGAGGTGAATCCGATAACAGCAGGATGAAGTGTAAATCTTTAACTCGAGAAATAAGAAAGAACACAAGAAAGGACAAAAATCAATATATACAAGATTGATGTACCAGAATAGAGAAATATCATAAGACTGGAAGAGATTATGAAATTTTCAAAGAAATGAAGTTATTGACAAGAAATGTTCAATCTCAATTGAATGTTATCTGTGACAAGATGGGAAATACCTTAACAGAATCTAGACAAATTCTAGAAAGATTGCGGGAGTACTGCAGTGGAATGTATGATATGAGTGACAGTGAGGATATGAATGAGATACATGAACCAATGGCGGCAGAGACAGAACCTGAACCCTCATTAGATGAAATTGCTTGGGCTATAAAGAACCTGAAGAATGGTAAATCACCTGGATGTGATGAGATACCAGCTGAACTAATTAAAGCGGGAGGAGAAGAAAGCATACACATATATCATGCATTATGTACAAAGATTTGGAAATATGGTATATGGCCAAAAGATTAGAAGAGAACTATCTTCATTCCAATACCAAAAAAGGGCAACCTGAAATTATGCACCAACTATAGAACTGTTGCCCTGATCAGTCATGCAAGTAAAATTCTACTAAAAGTCATAATGGGAAGACTTCGTAAGAAAATGGAAGAAGAGATTAACGTAGTTCAAGCTGGATTTAGACAAGGAAGAGGAACAAGAGATCACATACTCAACATGCGTTTAATAATAGAGAAGTGCAGAGAAGTTAATGTAAACCTATTCTCATGTCTCGCCCAGTCTCGTCTCCTGGAGTGCTACAATGTCGTTCCTGTAAACTAGGGTTTCTAAAATAGAGCCCCGTTTTTTTACACTGGCACAGTTCCAATATAGAATACGGATGTTCCTGAGTCCTAGCTGGGAGCAGCCACCGTGGTGGAGTTTCGAGGTGGAGAAGGCTTGGGTGGATAAGCGTAGTGCTGTAAGGAGATGGCAAGATGCCAAGAAGAACAGAGCTGGTCATCCTAGTCCCTGCTTGCACTTAGAAAGAGAGATGCACACAAAAGTAAGCTATTTCAAAGAACTGGTCAAGGTGGTTAAAAGCGAAAAATGGGCAGAGGTGTGTCAAAGAGTAAGCACCGACAAGTCACTGAAATTGTTCTGGTGACTACATAAAAGCATGAGTGGTGTAGTCAAGAATAAGAGCATTTCTGACTTCCAAGGTGCTGACCTCACCTGGCAGAGGACTGACGAGGACAATGGCAAAGCCCTCTTTGAACGCTACCTTGAGCAGAGCAACCAGACAGACATGGGAGGCCGAAATCTGGCCAAGGAGGTCACCTCAGACAGATGCAAGGCCCAGAACACTTCGGATGAAGACACAGTGACAGTGAAAGAAATCAAGGCTGTGCTTCGACGATCAAAAAACAGTGCTCCAGGTCCTGATGGCATAAGATACGACGACATAAATAGGTGTACCGACAATGAGCTAGAGAAACTAGCAGACATGTACAACAACAGTATAGGGAGTGCTAGCATCAAGGAGGAATGGTTACACAGCTATCTGATTCCCTTGCCGAAGCCTGACAAAGACCACAAGAAAATTCAGGGATATCGAATTATAACCATGCAGAATACAATAGGCAAGCTGCTGGAGAAGGTAATTGCAAGGAAAATATCAAGCCAACTAGAGAGGCAAGGTGTTTTCCCACCTACCCTGGGTGGGTACCGTCCAAAAAGAGAAACCTGGACCAATGCAGCAGTCTTTGCCCATGATGTCTATGAAGTTTTCCACTCAGGCACAGAAACCGTTGCTGCAGTGATTGATCTTGAGGACGCATACAACAGAGTACCACTGGATTTTTTAATGTTTCAGCTTCTTGAACTAAACGTACGTCCATTCCTCCTTAGTTGGATCGCTGCAGCCCTCTTCCAATGGAAAGTAGTTTTTAGATGTGGCAGTTGGGCTTCGGAACCAACAACAATATATCCTGGCCTACCACAGGGATCACCATTATCTCCGGTACTGTTCAACGCCTACACAGTGAGAATCACCAGTGAGCAGATCACTGGACATGGCAGGACATTGTCATATGCCGATGATGTTTTAGTGTATCGTCAGGGTAAGGATAGAGAGGAGGTTGCTGTGGAACTACAAACCGAACTCAATCGCATAAGTACTTGGTGTGATGAAGCTGGGGCAATGGTCAACCCAACAAAGGCAACAGTGACTTGGTTCTCGTTGAATAATCATATTGTCAACAATCCAACACCAACTGTAATGCTGTGTTCAGAGTCGGTGGAAAGAACGCAGGCAATGAATTACCTGGGGATACGGTTTGATCGAAGCCTTGCTTATAATGTGCACATAGACCAGGTGATAACAAAGGCCAAGCGGGGTTTGGCAGCGATGCGGGTGATGGCGGCAGCAAACTGTGAGCAGCGCCATCTATGTCTTCTGTACGAGGGGCTGGTCATGTCTGTTTTGGAGTATGCAATGGCAATCCTGACTCTCAGCCATAAGCAGATAGAAAGGATGGAAAGGATACAGAATGAAGTTATGCGCATTATTCTTGGATGTACAAGAGATACAGCATGCAGGGCGATGCGCTACCTTCTTGATTTTCCAACCATTGAAGAGAGAATACAAGTTTGCAGGGCACGCGCCTACCTCAGAATTAACGCAAACACACAACATCCACTGCATAGTGAAATCAGGAAGGTGAAGGGCAGCAGGTTAAAAAGAGGACGGTTGTGGATGTGTCAAGCCGAAGACATTCTTCAACAGGTGTGTTCACTTGAGGACTTAGAACCTGGCGAGGAGTGGGTGCAAGTGCCAACAGACTTCTGCACATCCTTTTCAGTTTGCATCCAACTAGATAGAAAATGCAGACAAGAAAATCCGGCTGCTGTTGAGGCTGAAGTACAAGCGTTGATTTTCGAGAATTCGCTAGACGGTGACGCGGTCATCTACACAGATGGGTCGGTCGTCCGACATGTGAGAAGCTCATGGGCCTTTACAGCTCGAGCCGGAGGGAGAATTGTGAAGGAGGACTCTGGTGCTTTCACTGAAACCACAAGTAGCCTGACCATTGAAGTCATGGCAGTAAGTAAAGCAATAACATGGCTCGAGACACAGACATTCACTAGGGCTTGTTTCCTTAGCGACTCAATGAACATGATCAAGAGGATAGAGAAGGGGTCGATCCGAAGAGAATGGTTGCTGCCTCTGAAGCGGTCTCGGCTGGCAAAGATTAGTTTCATCTTCGTGCCAGGGCATGCGGGAGTATAAGGAAATGAGCGGGCTGACAAGCTCGCAGGTGAGGCTACTGTGGAGGGCGGACGCGCCATGGACCAGGCTGACATTCTGAATGCTCTACGAGAAGTGAGACTTTTGCGAGAACCAAGTGATGACTGTGAATCTACAACAATGGCCAGACTGCGAGACCAGCAAATTAAAAGAGGAGTGGCCAAACAAGAACACTACGCAGGAAGCCAAAGAAGATTGATAAACCAACACAGAACTGGCGTCGTTAGCCGCTACACGCTGCGGGATTTGCTGAGGAGGGGATCCGAGCACTTATGGACTGAATGGTTCGATGTGCAACGAGGATGATCTGTCGACTAACTAACTATTCTCATGTTTTGTGGATTATTCAAAAGCATTTGACTGTGTACAACATCAGAAACTTTGGGAAATCATGAGGAATATGGGCTTTCCATCACATGTAGTACAACTCATAAAAATGCTCTATCTAGACCAACAAGCAGCAGTTAGAATAGATGGCGAGGCATCAGATTGGTTTGACATCAAGCAAGGAGTCCGTCAGGGCTGCGTGCTGTCACCCTATTTGTTTAACCTGTACGCCGAAAATATAATGAGAAATGTAAGAGATGACATAAACAGGGAGCTATATGATGCCCTAAATATTGGCGGTCATGACATACCGGAGATTCGATATGCTGATGATACAGTATTACTATCCACAACACAGAATGGCATAGAAAACCTAAAAGCTTCAACCCAATTGAATAGTGAAAATCACAACTTATATCTTAACATAGCAAAAACAAAGATAATGCATACAGATAAAACTACTATGGAGAGAGAAATATACATTAATGGGGAAAAATTGGCGGTAGTGGAAATTTTGAATATCTTGGTTCATTGATTACCAACAACGGTGACACAATGAAAGAAATTAAACGGCGACTATCAATTGCTCTTCAATGATTAAAACAGCTGAATAAATTATGGAGTGGGACAGATAGAACTACAAAAATTAGATTTTTAAGAGCATGCATCTTTCCCATTGCAACATACGCCTGTGAGACATGGACACTTACTAAACAAGCTGAACAGCGCATAAACGCCTTTGAATATAAATGTTATAGACGAGTTCTAAGAATATCTTGGGTAAAGAAAAGAACAAATGCATCCATACTTCAAGAGTTAAATATTGAAGAAGGTTGGCTATTAAAGACGATAAAACAAAGAAAATTGAAATATTTTGGTCACTTGACACGTCACGAAAGTTTGGAGAGAACAATAATGGAGGGGTATATGCCTGGGAAGAGAGGAAGAGGAAGGCCAAAGAGAAGATGGGTGCAGGATGTGGCGGAAGATCTCCAGATGGGTGTATCGGACGCGGGACATCTTGCTTATGATCGAGAGGTTTTCCGGAAGGTTGTTATGGGAGCAAGGTTCTGCAAAGGACATGCTACTGAATGAATGAATCAGCCTCAACAGTCACCAAGCAGTTCCCACCTACAGGTTTGTGATACGATAGCGCCATCACATTTTGTTAGCCCAGAGCCAGGAGGAAAAGGTGACGAATCGTTCCCTCATTTTGGCAAGTGATGAGTCCAGACAAACCCGGGTCTGACCGTTCTCATGACATTGCCCGAGCAGTTTGCTATCAAAATCACTAGCCTGTCTGCCATGTGAATGTTTTGTTTGTCCATCAAGACTGATGATTACCATTCATTTTACCCAGTGGGGTTGTCTTCTTCTTCTTCTTCTTCTTCTTCTTCTTCTTCTTCTTCTTCTTCTTCTTCTTCTGCGTTCATCCGGAGTGGTTTTTTTTTCCAGATGTAATTGCGTTGTGCCAAATTTATTTGCGTCCTTAGGCCGACACATCCGTCTTCTGCAGATGTTTGTTGATTGGGTTAACCTTCCCGAGCTGAACCTGTGGGGTTGAAAGTTTGGAGTTCTAAGATGGCTGATAAGGCCTATATTTGCTCGAAATGTTCTTTGACAATGTTGGCAAAGAATGCTTGACGTTCCAGGAGGAGGATCTCCTGCGGTGGTTTTTTATTTTGCTTCAAGTGACTACACCCTTGCGTAATTATGTACGCCATGAATTTCGGTCTTTGGCCGCGGTCTCCCAAGTATCGTGATGAATTCCAAAAGCTTTTTGTTGAGATCGTCAGTGTCTTTAAAGCGTTTCCTCTGGCCGCCTTGGAGGCGTTTATCACAACGCAGCTTGCCATAAAAATAAAAATAATCGTTTAGGGAGCCTGTGATATGGCATGCGAGCTAGGTAACCAGCCCAACATGAATGTATAGACGTTGACTTAAAGGCGCTCTTTGTGGTTTCCAACCTCGCTGTGACGAAGGGATTACGCATTGCTCTGCATTTTATACAATGGTATGAGTGCCGGTTGTCCAGATAGATCTAGCAAACTACTGAACGTGAACTTTGCCAAGAAATCACAAACAGTCCAGAAATGCTGGGGTGGACTGCAACGTCGTGTAAAGGAAACGCAACTCATAACTTATTTTTCATGGTTTCTGCTTTCAGGGGAGTTCAACCTGCAGATCCAGGATGTGACCATTGATGACGAAGACTGGTATGAGTGCCAGGTGCAGGCGTCCACGGCCTACCCCAGGGGCATGAGGAGCCAGCGGGCCTTCTTGTCCGTTGTTGGTGAGTTGGTTTGTTGATTCATTCATTCAGTAGCATGTCCTTTGAAGAACCTCGCTCCCATAACAACCTTCCGGAAAATCTCTCGATCATAAGCAAGATGTCCCGCGTCCGATACACCCATCTGGAGATCTTCCGCCACATCCTGCACCCATCTTCTCTTTGGCCTTCCTCTTCCTCTCTTCCCAGGCATATACCCCTCCATTATTGTTGATAGGGAAATGAATTATGTCTAGGCTTTTCTTATCCATTGTTGGTAAGTTGATTTCAGGATTAGGGTAATGAGATATGACCAGGTTCTTCGTGAACGTTTTTAGTAAGTTGGTTTGTTGATTAGGGGAATGAGATATTAGGAAAGGAAACTGTTCTTGTCCGTTGTTGGTAAGTTAGTTTGTACACCAGGGCAATGAGATACCACTAGGCTTTTCCTGTCCGTTGTTGGTAGGTTGGTTTGTACACCAGGGCAATGAGATACGACTAGGCTTTTCTTGGATTTGACCACCAGCCATTATTTGAGTTAGCTCGCCCCTCGAGTGTCCATGAAGTAAAGAGACTGAAATATTCAGCACCGAGGAACCCCTGCTGGTGATCAAAAGCCTATTGTTGTCCTTCTTCAAGATGTAATTGATATCACTGTGGACGCACATGTCGACCAGCGTCACACCGTATGGATTACATGAAGCAGATGGCACTATCACCTCCAGGAATGCTCTCTCCCTCCATGTAACACCCTAACCATGTGAGTAATTTTCAAGTATGAGGCAGATCCTGTTTAAACAAATAATCTGAACGCACTTACACCCGATTGCCATCTTGTTTTTTCTGTGTCGTCGGTTCTATGGTTCAAGGTCAGCGGTTCTCAGAATGTGCGGCAGCTTGCACTGGTACAGGTAGAACGCGGGGTGTCAAATGGGGCGTGGAGAATCAAAGACAGTATATGATTTATATACTTCTACTTTAACTTGTTTATATTTATCATTCTTTATAGAAGAATGATGAGAACGCAGTGTATAACTAGGAAAGGGAAATGAAGATATAGTGAAAGAAGTTAACTCACAAAGAGAACTGGTTACTCGCATCAGAAAATAGTCCATGGTCTTTGGGGATGTCGTGACAAAAAGGAAAGCTGGAGTATGTCGTCACAATGGGGAAGCTGGAACGGGAAAGAAGTAGAGGGAGACCAAGAGAGAAGATGTTGGACAGTTTGAAACCATGGCATGGATATATGTCAGGGTCTTAAACCTGGCTCGTTATACCTAACACGTGTGAGACAGTACAAGTACAACGTGATTTGACTTGAGACACAACGACACGAAGTTTCAATGGATTTATTTACAGATCACATACAATACGATCTAGAGATGATCATTACAATACATAAGTTATAACAATACACTTACAGGCAACCCACAGCTTACAGTCTATCTCACAAGATGTACAAGCACTCGACTTTCGGGCACAGAACTACACAAAGCCTTTCTCTCTCCATACGTCCAGTCGAGTCCGAGTCCCAGAGCTGTCTGGCTATTTCCCGCAACGCGCCTTCCCACTTGAAGTGGCTTCACGAGGCCTGCGTGCGTCCTGCTTTTTCCTTGCCTGACCGCTGGCTGTCTCGTCAGCCAGCAACCTCGCAGGCAGGTAACTAATACTCGCCTGGCGGGCGTAACGATGTTACGGCATCCCCGCTAGGGACTATTCGCCTGGCGGGCGTAACGATGTCCCTGCATCTCTGCTGGCAATACTTTAGACTCTGACATGCTCCCCCGGGGCTTCTTCATGAAAGATGTCATCTTTCATGTACACTGTATATACATGCCGGGTTAATATTTTAACCTTGTCAGAGTCGACCCTTCTGTTGTTATATACATTTGTATAGAAATACATACGAATACATATATCGGCATAGAAACACATATGAAATGGACGTTGTATTTTAAGACATGTGGTGTTCAACCTTTAACACTTGTCAAGTTTCATCCTCTCGATGGCTGATTACCTTAATTGCATTATTGACCCAGTCAGATCGGTAGTAACAGCTTCCCAAGCAACTACCTCGCAGCCTCTAAAAAAAAATAATAATATGCTTTTTGAAACAAAATACATCTGGCAAGATCGTAATACGGCTTTATATAAGCCGCATTCAACGCTTAAACTCTGACCTCATTTGGCCAGGAGCTCTTGTGTCGGTCTGCAATGTCGGTAACACTCTACCATGCCCGGTAGATGGCTTCTTGGCGTGTTAGCAATCTGGCAACAACATGGCTATTTATATACAACAAATAATCGTATACATTTCAATTTACCGCCCTTGGTGTAATAATGTAATAACAATTAAATGAAAGGGACATAACTTCAAAAATTATCAAATATAATATCTTACAATAATTCTTCTATTTCTCAGCGTCATAGCTTGATGTTTTTCCACACTAGCGAAATAAATGTCGATAGTATGAATAAATTAATCAAGATATGATTCTAAGATTACACGAAATGAAAAATATTAATACATAATTCGTGTACTCAAAATTGTTGATTCCTAAATATTTTACAATTGTTATAACTTTTTAAGCTTTTGTTTGTCGTCTGCTAATTTTGAACTAAATTTCTAAATCATCCGGAAGTACACACGAACAACTGTTGTTGAAATTGTAGAACCCACTTGTTCCGGTCTGATGTAGTAAAACGGAGTGTGAATGTTCTGATCGTTCATGTGTTGGTTGTTTCACTGGAAAAACTTCTGGATTTCGATTGACTGCAGTGGTGTAGATGTCAATGTTCAGGTCACACTTTCACACACGGATTTAAAATATCACTGGATATGTTCCAATCGCAGATACCACTGATAAATTGGATAGTTCGCTTGCGGTAAGTTTAGAGCGAATGTGGCACTGTTCTTGTTTTGTAATATATATATACAATTAATAACGTTCACTTTCTACAACACACTACACAATTATTCACGACAATCACTACGTTAATAATAAAATAAGAAAACTATATATATTGGGAATAAACCCTATCACATCACATAGTAGACATACAAAGCTTTCGTGAAAAAAACTTCACTGATGGATGGCTGTGTTGGTTTGAGTGTATTTAACACACTGCACTCAGACATTGGTGCTTACTGGGTCGGTCGGACAACGGGACAAAAGATCGGCAATCGTGATGGTTCTGCCCGCGATATGTCGAACTTCAAAGCTGTAATCTTGAAGCTTAAGAGACCAGCGAGCTATCATTTGGTTGGAAGGTACACCTGAATTGATAAATCTCAATGGACTACTGTCAGACTCCACAATAAAATGACGTCCCAGGAGGAATCTGGACAATTTAGTTATACCCACCACTAGAGCTAGGGCTTCTAACTGTGGTGTTGACCAAGCACGTTCTCCCGGTTTTAATTTTCTGGAGACAAAGTACACAGGATGTAGGATGTTATCATGCTCCTGTAACAAGACTGCTCCAATTGCCACGGAGCTCGCGTCTGTGCGCAATCTGAAAGGGATTTG
Organism: Cepaea nemoralis; assembly: GCA_014155875.1. Taxonomy (NCBI): domain Eukaryota; kingdom Metazoa; phylum Mollusca; class Gastropoda; order Stylommatophora; family Helicidae; genus Cepaea; species Cepaea nemoralis. The sequence continues at coordinate 16,639 of JACEFZ010019368.1, forward strand.
TAAATTGGGCAATTTTAGAATGGGATTGTTTAAGCTATTATCAGAAAAATACGATAATACTTCTGGAATGCAAATTTTAGGCATTCATTGTTTACAATTTTCTCAGGTTGATCTTTCGTTAGTAGGTTAGTAAATACTTCGGTCAGTTCAGCAAAATCTGGTATGAACTGCCTATAATAATTTATAAGTCCCAACAAACTTCTGACTTGCTTTTTCGTAGTCGGAAGTGAGAGTTTTAGTATCTTGGACACAATGTTATCGTCTGTCATGACAAAGCCATTAGATATTTTGTACCCCAAGAAGGATATTTCCTGATAGGCTATGTCTACTTTTGCAGGCTTTACCGTCATTCCTGCTGTCTAATCCGTTCAAATGTTTGTTCTAATGTCTTTATGTGGTCTGTCATCGTCTTTGTGTGAACACAAATGTCGTCTATGTAACAGATAATATTTGGTATGTCTACTAATAGAAGTCATGTCATACGTACGAATGTAGCTGAGGCATTGACAAGCCCAAATGGAAGTTTGCACCATTCGTACAGTCCCCAAGGTGTGGCAAATGCTGTCAGATGTCTGCTCTGTTCGTCTACCGCTATTTGCCAGTAACCTTTAGTCATGTCTACCTTCGTAAAGAACCTAGAGTCTGTCAGTTCTGTCAGTAGATCTTCAGAGTTTGTCATTGGTTCTAGATCTAAAAGAGTTATCTTATTTAATTTCCTATAGTCGACACAGAGTCTTATTGTGTTGTCCTTTTTGCGTACTATGACCATTGGAGATGAGAAATGTGATTGGGATCGTCTAATGATGTTGTTTTTCTCTAAGCTAATGATCTCCTGATGTAAGTTTTCTTTGTAATGCAATGGAATGGTGTATGGTCTGCATTTTATGGGTGTATTTGACGTGAGTGTGATGTGATGTTGTACTAATTCTGTTTGTCCTGGGTTGTTGGAGAAGATGGTGGTGTACTGTTGTATGAGATGTTTGCAACTGTCTGTTTCTGCTTGAGTTAACTTTGGGTTGATTTTAATTTCCTTCAAGCAGTTTGTCGTGTCTAATGCAGGTGATGACTAGCCTCGTCATCTTCATGGTCTATTATCACTGTACAGGCTGTTGTATCGTCTTGTTCGTTGTCTCTGTTGTAATATGGTCTTAGCATATTGACGTGGAATATTTTGTGTTTGTCTTTTATTTGAATCTCATAGTCTACAGGTGAAATCTGTCTTGTCACTTTAAATGGTCCTTGCCAAGAATCAGTCAATAAGTGTCTGTCACTAGGTAGGAGAAGAAGAACGTCCTGTCCAGGTGTCAACGTTATTGTCCTGTTACCTTTGTCAGCATATTGTCTATATGTAGCACCAGATAATTTTAGTGCATCCTTTGCAATTATACACGATTTGATGATTCTATCACGCAATGATGTAACGTATACGTATGATGATATGGGTTTGAGTAAAGGAGTGGAGTCAGTTAACATTTGATGATAGATACTTAATGGGCCACGTAGTTTGGCACCATAGATAAGTTCAAAAGGAGAGAAACCTGTACTAGAATGTGGCACCTCGCGATAAGCAAAGAGAATAGCAGGTAAATATACGTCCCAGTTATTGGGGTGCTCTTGCGTGACTTTAGCAAGCATATGCTTTAAATCACCGTTAAATTTTTCTATTATTCCACTCGAGTGAGGATGGTACGGGGAATTGAAACATTGCTTCACTCCTAACATTTTGGTGAAAGCTTGAGTAGATGCGGCGATGAACTGACTTCCCCTATCGGATTGGATAGTGTCTGGAAATCCTATCCGTGAAAATATATGGAAGAAAACTTCCATTATGTCATTGGCAGTTATGTTCTTTAACGGAATCGCTTCAGGCCAGCGACTACATTGATCAATGATGGTTAATATATATTTATTCCCTCTGGTTGTAATCTGATTAAGAGGGCCCACTATGTCGACAGATATTTTCTCGAAAGGACGACTGGCTAAGTCAGTAATTTGTAACTTTGCCTGTGGGTGTTTCCTTTCTTTACTAGTTTTTGGCAGATGTCACAACTCCTGCAATATTGCTTAATGTCATTGCAGAATTTGGGCCAATGAAACTGTGTTAATAATCTTGATCTGGTCTTAGCGTATGCCATATGCCCTGCAAGAGGTATATCATGGGCAAGATGTAAGGCTTGCTTACGATGCTCAATTGGCAAAACAGTTTGCTCTGTTGTGCTGTTACCTCTGGTATAATACCTGGTGAGGATACAATTTTTCAAAGCAAAATGCCATCTTGCATTTTTGGTTACCTTTGGCTTTTGGCCGATCAGATTAAAATATTTAGATAATGAAGGATCAGCTTTTTGGGCTGTTACAAAAGTCTCCTTCATGGTTTTAGGAGGTAGTAATACTGGGCTAAGCATTTCTATAGCCTCAGTCTGATTAATTTCATCTTGCATTCTAGCAGTAGATCTGGTTACTGCGTTCACACATTCAATGATATCAAATGGTGATGCAACAGTATTATCAATGATGTCATGAGATCTTAGTGCTACATTAGCTACCATACATTCATTAGGTGGTACAACATTATCAATGATGACATTTGATGGTGATGTTGTTATGATCTCATCAATGCAAAGAGATGTTATGCCATGAGGCATATCATTCACCTCTGGTAAATTTCCAATTATAATATCACACACAGGGTTTGTTAATGGTGCGCATTTTACTTTCCCAGTGAGGAAAGGTGTTTGAATATATGCTTATGCTAGTGGGTACTTTTCAATATTGCCAGAGAATGTTCTGCATGTTACGTGCCTGCCTGTATAGTCTGTAGGCATTATGAACGTTCTCTTTAGTCCAATAAGTGAACTTCCCGTGTCCCGAAGGACTGTAGCGGGCTTGCCATTCACATATCCCTGATGGATGTTTATTCTGCCTTTGGAGTCTATTCCCGAATTAGCTTCTTCATTGGCAATAGGAATGGAGTGGCCGCATGTTAAAATGCCATCTTCATAAAAGGTATTACAAACAGTGCATTTATTTGCGTTAAACATATCAAAAACCTGTGCTGAGTTCACAGGGTGTTTCTCTGATTGTTCTTCATCTGATGATGAACTATCAAATAAGGCGGCATTTGCTATATTGGTCATTTTCCTTCCTTCACAATCATGACGATAATGCCCGTACGCCTTACAGAGGAACACATTTACGTAGATTTCTAAAGACTTACGCTCTTTATCTTGTTTATTTACGATGTTACGTAGGTATGTAAGATATGCGGGGTTTTTGTCGCACATCTCACCTTGGTGGTGTGAATAAGTACAATATTTACAATGATTGTACTTTTCAGATGTATGGCTTATAAGGTTTTTGCCTATTATAGGGTTGTCATAGTTAGCCGATGCTACAAAATTTGTATCAGTAGCTTCACTGGCAAAACAATGTTTGTTGGCTGTGTAATAAGCCGAACCACGTCTCTCAATCTGATCTACACTTGTGCATTCATTCTCTTGCAAAAATTTTGGAAATGCTGATGGAATGGATGAAATGACTTTATCTCTGATGATAAGATCTTCTAACTTCTGATAATCTTTATCAATTTTAGCTGCTGAAGTCCATTGGTAAATATGTCTCGGACTAAGCAGGGTAGTCAGAGAACGTTTTGAGTCGGTTTGGGGCTCAACTTGCTGAATTGTTCTCTGTAACCTGCCTCATCTAACATAAAATGTGCCATAATCTTTGATTTTAGATAATGGTAATCTTTCTGAGGTCTTTGGGATAGTTTCTATGACTTTCAGAGGCTCCCCTGATAAACTTCTCATATAAATAATATTCCATTCAGACAATGGGACCTGGTAATGGTCCATTAAAGTCTCAAATTTTGGGTGAAGGCTGCAATGCAGTCACCCGAGGTATAATTTCTTACGATACCTTGATATTTCTTGTACTGGTTTTCTTTCTCCAGTCTCTCAGATTTCTTAGACTCTTTGTTTATGGCAGTCTCAGTATCAAGTTGTTTGATTTTTAGTTGCACTTCCAGCTCTTCCCGTTTACTTTGAGCTGCTATTTCTGCCTTCTTTAATTCTGTTTCTGCCTCTATTTGCTTGGCAGCTCTTTCAGCTGCTCTTTCATCGCGTTCATTACGAAGGTGTTCAGAGTATTTAGTTTCACTCCACTTTGTTAATTCGTCACCCGTTAACTTTAACTTTAACCCCATATCGATGAAATCATTTAATGAAGACATGATGGAAAATTTAAATGTAAATGAAATATCAGACACACAATTTGTTCCAAGTTGTTAGTAAAGTGAACAATTTACAATTGTGTTCTACTTACAATATGTGCCTAAATTTGCATCCGAAAGTATATAGAAAGAAAAATATACTCAAGTGTCCTGGATGCGGTGGAGAACGGTTGAAATTCGGGCTAGGAATTGTAGGGTCGCTACTTCAAAACACAAATGACCTCTACGGGCAAGGGTTTCAGATGGCACAGAAAACCTGCTTTGTGTTTGGAGGAAATAAATTAGCGTCTATTTGCTGTGGTGTGTATGCTTGTCACTAAGTTTTGATTAGGTTTGTATGGCGTTGAGTGTAATTGTAGGTCGTAATGTCGTCAGTCAACAATTTTTTTTCAAAACCACAAGTCACTTTCTTTCCGAAACTTTCTGCTTTCCACAACTCAATTCACAAAGACAATCTAGCTATATCTCAACACTCTACAACATTGATGACACATCACTTACATTAAGATGACATTCAGTAAGGACATAGACATCAAGTTTACAAGATGGCGACAAGGTCACAATGGCGACAACTTCACAATGTCGACAAGGTCAAAACGGTGACAAGTTCCACAATCACTGATGTTTTACACGTTTACAAGATCAAACAATATGTATGTACTTTACGTTCACATCTAGTCTCCATGTTCAAACAATCTAATAATGTATTTCACAATGAGCCTTCAAGATCACATTTAAATACTAACGTTGGACAAAAATTTCTAAGTTCACAACTCTAGGTTTACGTGTTAATTACTTAAACCACGTTCATTTTAAAGCCGGACGATTGCCACCACGTCCACACATGTCAGGGTCTTAAACCTGGCTCGTTATACCTAACACATGTGAGACAGTACAAGTACAATGTGATTTGACTTGAGACACAACGACACGAAGTTTCAATGGATTTATTTACAGATCACATACAATACGATCTAGAGATGATCATTACAATACATAAGTTATAACAATACACTTACAGGCAACCCACAGCTTACAGTCTATCTCACAAGATGTACAAGCACTCGACTTTCGGGCACAGAACTACACAAAGCCTTTCTCTCTCCATACGTCCAGTCGAGTCCGAGTCCCAGAGCTGTCTGGCTATTTCCCGCAACGCGCCTTCCTACCTGAAGTGGCTTCGCGAGGCCTGCGTGCGTCCTACTTTGTCCTTGCCTGACCGCTGGCTGTCTCGTCAGCCAGCAACCTCCCAGGCAGGTAACTAATACTCGCCTGGCGGGCGTAACGATGTTACGGCATCCCCGCTAGGGACTATTCGCCTGGCGGGCGTAACGATGTCCCTGCATCTCTGCTGGCAATACTTTAGACTCTGACAATATACAAGATGCGTTTATTTGAAATCCGTTCGTGTGGCACCGCGCGTAATTGCGTATGTTAAACATGATCATGTCATAGTCCGTGTGATAAGTACTGACCATTGAATAAAAGAGCACGTGCTTATTGTCCCATGATGCATAAGCTCTGTTTCTGACCGTTGAGAAAATGGCCGGGTTGGTCTAAAATCCGTCCAAACAAGCTCAAAGAGCGGTGATTCAATTTCTTTCATTTGAAAGATGTTGACCAGTGGACATTCATCGAAGAGTGCAGGCAGTGTATGGTAACAAATGTATGTCGACGACAACAGTGAAAGACTGGGAACGAATGTTTCGGGAAGGACTGTCAGTTCATGACAGATCTTCAACGGCCGGGTCAAGCGCTTATTATTTGCAACAGAAAATTCCATCGCCAAAATTGATGCAGCAGTACAGACCATTGATGAAGCAAACGTTCGCTAGCGAAAGAATTTGGTGTGTCAATCGTGACAATTCAAGAGGTCGTGCGTAAGAAACTTCAATATCGGAAGATGTGTTCACAGTGGGTACCACGGATGTTGACCAACCACCAGATAGGGTAACGCGTGGGATGGTGTTTGAACGACTTGCTGCGTTACAGATGGAGGGTGATGCATTTCTCTTCCGCATAGTGGCAGGCAATGAATCATGGTGTCACCATTTTGAGCCGAGCAGCAAAAGATATAGAGCATGCAATGGAAGCATGCTGGATTACCAAAAGCCAAAACAATTCAAGTTATAGGTTTCCGCTGAAGGTTATGCTGAGCGCATTTTTTCTTACCATGAAGGAGTATTGTTGGCCTGACTTTAAAGAACCTGGTATCAACATCAACTCTACCCACTACTTGCAAACACTAGACAAGCTGCAAAAAGCCATCAAGAATAAACAACCCGGCATGCTTTCTCGCGGTGTGATTTTGTTTCACTGATAATGCTCGTACGCATGTCGCAAAGATTGTGCAGGGAGCATTACCAAGGATGAAGTGGGAAATTCTGCAACATCCAGCCTATAGTCATGATTTGTCACCATGTGATTTTCATTTGTTAGGACCTCTAAAAAAAAAAAATCTCTCAAGGGGTAACGATTTCACACAGATGGACTGCAACGTCCATTACGTTCATGACGTAATGAACGCGGTAAACACTTGGTTCGGTGAGCAACCACTTTCTTTTTTTTTCTTTTTTTTTTGCGGACGGCATTCGCCGCCTACCTTAGCAATGGGATGCTTGCCTGAATGCCTACGGCGACTTCTTCTGACCAGCCCATGGTGCATAATTCATTTCAAAATGAATGCTTTGTTTAATTCTACCACACCTGTTAATGTTTCTTTCATGCTTTTGTAATATAGCCATTGGAACGGGTTTCAAATGAAAGTCCCTGATATATACAGATTGACATTTGGAGAGACATAATGACGCTCTGAACACACTGGCACCATTGCAGTGGAATGGTGAAGCTGTCTCCACTGGTGAAACAGTGAAGTCGACAGCAGACCGAGCTGACAACTCCTAATGTTGTATAATGTAGGAGAAAGACACCCGGAGTCATGGACCTAAGTCGACCCTCCCACATAGAGTTCCATAAAGATCGAAACATTTGGGGAAAGGGGACTATTTCTGACGATCGATAGCCAGTGCTTGCTCCGCGGTGGAGTTTTTATAACTATATACGTGTGGCAATTTTTATAACTATATACGTTTCAGAAAGCAATGGCAAACCACTGAACGTAAAAACTTGCCTAATACATCAACAGCTGAAAAATGCTGGTTTTGACTGCAACGCCTGTAAGGGATCTGCAACATTAAAAAAAAAAAAAAACGTGCGGCCCTGGTAAAAGACAGTTTCAGAAGCCCTGTTCTAGACTTGGCTGACGGCTCCAGCACTCGGACTATCTATTCTCACCAATGTTCACTGTTATCTCTAAGTCGGATTCAGCCGCGCCTCTTGTTATGAAAGCAATAAGGCGTTGCGTAATCAGTCCATCAGCAACTGTTCTGCTGTCTGCCCGGCATGTATTTTCCCGGGTCCGTTTTTTACTTCTCGTCTGCTTGCCACACGCCATTTTAAAACAATGTTTTCCCGTGATGAATTTGAATAACGAAGACACAAACAATAGATTGCCCGATTTATTGCCTGGCATATTACGCTGCATCTCGTCAGGTACATACTGCAGAAATCACACAACTTACGTGAATAAATTAGATAAATCCTTCAAACTAAAATATACACATGTTCGCACAGTAATGTCGATTGTCTACCACGGTAATTTTAAACTGACTAACATGTCTTTCTGCTTGCACAAGGACGGCTTACGAAGGTTGATTATTATAGCTTCAGCAAACTTTAACAATCGACTACTTTGCGTGTTGAACAACACCCGGAAGGCACTGTTTCTTTCAACCACGTGACCGCTCTCGAGCACATGTCTCCCGACCGATGAAGCCTCACTTTTCCGGTGTGTCGGCCTGCCTAGGCTACCATCTTCTGTGTGTAGTATCTTGTCCACCCAATTCGGAATATGTTCCGAAGCCCTGCAATGTAACTGTCGCTCAGTTCTGCCTATGTAGATGGCATCGCATCTGCATGTAAATTGGTAAATACAATTTGATTTGGCGTACAAAGCTACAGGTTCTTTTACTGCTGGGACGGGGATCGGTACGGTTCTGTACCTGATGACTAGAGCTGCAGCACAGAATGTTCGCTCGACTGCTGTTATACAATTCAATTTTCTAAACAAGTCATATCGTCAAATTGACGGAGTGGCCATGGGAAGCCCACTTGGGCCTATTCTAGAGGACATCTTCATGGCACACTTAGAAGAAAAGAGATCCTCAGAAATCAATAACTTGGCCTTTTACCGTCGTTACGTGGACGATATACTAATTATCACCACAGACGAGCTACAAGCAACGTCGTTCCAGGCCACAATGAACGAGACACATATAAACATCTCTTTATCTATGGAACACGAACACAACGAAGCGTTGCCGTTTCTAGATATCCTAATGAGACGTAGAGCAGACGGCACAATTCAAAGATCGGTGTACCGTAAAGAAACATGGACTGGCCAATACTTAAATTTTCAGAGCTTCGCACCTGTCCAGTACAAACGGGGCTTAGTACGGACCCTGTTTGACCGTGCTAGGAAGATATGCACCCAGGACACACTGACAGAGGAATTTGAAACTCTTAAGAATGCCTTAAACCTGAATGGGTACTCCACAGGATTTATAAAGCGCCACTGCCAACAGCCCAAACCGAAATCAGAAGTAACTACAGTACCTAAACTCAAGGTATTCATCCAGCTAACCTTCCGAGGAGATGACGTAATGCAACGTCTGCGGGACCGGCTCAGCACAGCAGTCGAGCGAACATTCTGTGCTGCAGCTCTAGTCATCTGATACAGAACCGTACCGATCCCCGCCCCAACAGTAAAAGAACCTGTAGCTTTGTACGCCAAATCAAATTGTATTTACCAATTTACATGCAGATGCGAGGCCATCTACATAGGCAGAACTGAGCTACAGTTACATTGCAGGGTTTCGGAACATAGTCCGAATTGGGTGGAACAAGATACTACACACAGAAGATGGTAGCCTAGGCAGGCCGACACACCGGAAAAGTGTGGCTTCATCGGTCGGGAGACATGTGCTCGAGAGCGGTCACGTGGTTGAAAGAAACAGTGCCTTCCGGATGTTGTTCAACACGCAAAGTAGTTGATTGTTAAAGTTTGCTGAAGCTATAATAATCAACCTTCGTAAGCCGTCCTTGTGCAAGCAGAAAGACATGTTAGTCAGTTTAAAATTACCGTGGTAGACAATCGACATTACTGTGCGAACATGTGTGTATTTTAGTTTGAAGGATTTATCTAATTAATTCACGTAAGTTGTGTGATTTCTGCAGTATGTACCTGACGAGATGCAGCGAAATATGCCAGGCAATAAATCGTGCAATCTATTGTTTGTGTCTTCGTTATTCAAACACGCCATTTTAACGGATTCTTTGTCAGTTTTACAATGTCAGTTCAGCGAATACATCAGCAGAAACTGAGTGTGAAACTGGCTTGTTTATACTGTTTTAATGTAATTGTATCAATGTCTTGTTGGTGCTGATGTTGATTTGTTGTTGTTGTTGTTGTTTTGTTGTGTGTGTATTTGTATGTGCTGACGAAGGTTTTACAAATTCCATTCTGTCACTTGTGATTGTGTTATTGAAAAGCTGACCGGTTTCACTGTCCGTTATTGTTGATTTGTTGATTACATTTCTAGTTTCAAAGTAGGTAAGAAACCTATAAAACTTATCACAAAACATCTTAAAGAAAAGTCATCGTTTTTTGGCCACGTTATGAGAAGACAAAAACTGAAACATGTTGTGGCAACCGGAAACATTTGTGGAAAGAGAGATAGGGGGAGACACTGTGAGAAGATGCTTGACAATCTGGTGTCATGGCACGGAAGGGAGTCATCACATGAATTAATCTATGACGTCGGCATGATCGTCAACGCCAGCCGGCTAGGCACTGAATGATGATGAAGGAACCTGTGACAGGTCTAGCAAACCGATAGGGAATTTACTTGATCCAAGACAACAATGCTCTCGAGTCATGGAGGAAATTGAAGGAAAGGCGTAAGTCACAGGTTCTGAAACTTCGAATACGCTTTCCCACGACCACTGACGGTATGAGTGGAATGAACAACAACCACAACCCAAACTGTTTCATTCTAAAAAAAAAGCCATTTTCACACACCTTGAAGTCTATTTGATAAGTGGAAGTAATTAAAGGCCTCTTTCACACCCTTAAGGCGCTTTTGGAATAAGTAGCTAGATCGAAAATGAGAGACCCCAACAGACAATAGATGACTAGACCCAGTGCCAGCGTATTTCTTCACCTCTTAGGTCATTCTGGCGTGTAATTTACATGTTAGTATTCATTTATTCACATATGAGCGGCGGTGGCACCGTTAATTTGATATGCAGTTAACCGATTGTTATATTCTTTATTCGGAAAACAAATCTGCATATTAGTGATAAAATTGATTTGAAAAATTAGACACAGACAGTCACGGTTTGTTTAGACATATTATGGTTATTCATTAGCCATTATCTCATACAGACACATATGATGATTCATTAGCCATTACCCCATAAGGACAAATATGATGATGCACTAGCTATTTCCTCATAAGGAGAACAACCCCTTTCAAATTAATATCCGAAATGTGACTAATCCTTCACGACATTATTCATGTGAGATGGACGCAAAGTATAGCTACTCTTCTGAGGTTGAACGGGGTGGAGGTCATAGAGAAAAAAAATGACCAACCCGCACATTGTGAGAAGAAATAAACTGCAGAACTTGGTGACAACTGGCAAGATTGAGATGAAAAGAATAAGGGGACGGCAGAAAGATAAATATCTAGGTGGCTGTGCCACATGGTATAAATGAGACAAAAACCACAGAGCTGATCCACGACTCAGGTGACCATATTAGAAGCCGAAACATGACCGCCCACGCTTATCGGCAATGCACTGGATAATGATGATGAAAAAGCAATACCATACGAATATATATATATTATGTAGTTCCATGTGTCAAAATAAATAGGCAGTTAACTGGCTGTTATCTGATTAATTGCCATGGGATGATAAATTGCCTTATTCAAAGCTCCCGTAACAGCCATGGGCTTATAAATCAAATTATAGTTAAAATATAAATACATTAGTTTTCCATTTACAACAAACTTTAATTTGATATATAATACAATATGTCTACTATCATAATAACAACTTTTAAGTGATACCTGTTACACACTCCTACTTAACGTATTGTGCCATCCAGTTTTGTTAGGTTCAACCTACAGTTTGTTTGACACTGAATGTGTTAAATTCTTTATTTGGAAAACAATCCAGCATATTAGTGTTGTATTTTTCAATGGAAGTTTATGTATGTTGTCTTTCAGTGCACCCTGAGCGCCCGTCTATTGTCAGAGCACCCACGATACCCGTCATTCTACACACCCCAACCAACATTACCTGCCGTGCAGACAAAGGTAAGGAAGAGATTGCCTCTTGATACTATTTCCCTATTTTATTTCTTTAGTGGATCCATTACCATGTTGAACTCTGTTTGTTCTTCTTTGGGCATTGGGTAGGAGTCCCTTGTCAATGGAATACTTGTCTAGGTTCCTGTCTGTCTCTCTCACTTGCTCTCTCTGTCTCTCTGTCTGTCTGTCTGTCTGTCTGTCTGTCTGTCTCTCACTGTCTATCTCTCTCTGTTTCTCTCACTCTGCCTGTGTCTCTTGGTCTCTCTCTATGTCTTTCTCTGTCTCTCTCTCTCTGCCTATCTAAGCTTCTCTCACTCTGTGAGTCTTTGTCTCTCTCTATCCTTGTATATGTTTCTCTGTGTGTGTGTGTCTCTCTCTTCCTCTCTCTCACTCTTTCTACCTCTCTTTCCCTCCCTCTCTCCCCTCTCTTTCCCCCACTCTCACTCTCCTCCTCTCTTTCACTGTCACTCCCTCTCTCTCTCACTCATTCTCCCTCTCTCTCTCACTCTCTCTCACTCTTCCTCTCTCTCTCCCTCTCTCTCTCACTCTCCCTCTCACTCCTTCCCTCTCACTCTCCCTCTCACTCGCTCCCTCTCTCTCCCTCACTCTCCCTCTCTCTCTCTCCTCTCTCTCTTGCCCCTTTCTCTCACTCTCCCTTTAGTGTAGAATGGGTCAACCTGAGAGAATGGGTCAACCTGGGAGAATCGGTCAACCTGGGAGAATGGGTCAATTTTAAACAAGCCTTGCCTTGAGAGGTTTCAACCACATGACCACGATATGGACAGTCAAGTGTACTAGCCACAACATTACTGTGGCTCTCATTGTATGTTTAGTTTGTTATTTTATTATTTCGTGACAGAGCTTTGTTTTGCTGATCTGGCAACTTCTGTAGCTTGTCTTGCTGCAGACATATTGTTGTTATCTTTCCTCTAGAGTAAATCAGACAGGCCGAGAGAGGGATCATGCTGCATGGGCAACACGTGGTCTCTACATTCTGCCCAGGCGTTGTGCTAAGGAGAGGTATAAATCCATTTTACAAACTACTGTCTGTCAAGACGGCAAGGTGCCAGTCAGTCATTTTGTGATATCCAGGGATCCTTGTGATTAAGCCACCTCCCTTCCGCTCTGAATGTTGTGGGTTTGATTCTGAACTCTGTAATTCGGTTGATGAGTGCAACTTTCTCAGAGACTCATGGGTGTCATCACTAGGGCTACGAAGTTTGTGCTTTGTGAGACACTTTCAGCAGACCTGCGGAAAGAAATCAGACAATATGGGATAAAATCCATTGCAATGAAATTGATCCTCGTGCCTTCAACCCAGCCAATGAAATTGATCCTCCTGCCTTCAACCCAGCCAATGTAATTGATCCTCTTGCCTTTAAACCAGCCAATGAAATTGACCCTCTTGCCTTTAAACCAGCCAATGAAATTGACCCTCTTGCCTTTAAACCAGCCAATGACAATGATTCTCTTGCCTATAAACATGTAACTTTCACCATTCTTTTCATCCCGTCTATTCTATATTTTTTCAGGAAAACCAGGAGCCCAGATCACATGGCATCTTGATGGTCAGAGACTGACCTATGGGGTCAGTAGTCATGTTCAGCCCAGTGGGAAATACTTTGACACAATTGGGGTACTGACCTTCAATGCAACATTGGCAGACGCAGCCAAACGGGTTGAGTGCCAGGCAATAACTGAGTTTATGGAGTCGCCATTTAGAACTTTTGCAACTCTGGATGTCCAGTGTAAGTACAGGCACTTTGAAATCTTGTTTTTATTTGTTTGTTTGTTTGCTTTGAAATCGAGCGTAGTCCATGGAGGAATGATGTTTGTTAGTTTTTCCTGTTACCAGTGTCCCTCACCAACAGAGTAACCCACTCCAACTTTTGAGGTACTTATAATTAACGTCCCCAAGTCAAGGCAAAAAGAAATCCTAACCCTCACAGTTCACGGTGACTGCACTAGCCAGGTGGCCTTAATTCCTCAGACTCGAGCCCCCCCCCCCCCCCCCTTTCCTACACAGCAAGGTACTATAGACAGTAGATGACAATTGACAGTCTGGGATGAGAAGTCAACATTTTAGTCCAACTGATCTATGTAGACTTATAAAAAACATATATTGGAAACAACAAGCTGCAATAAGGATTGATAATGAAGTGGGACAGTATCAGCCAATTAAGAGAGGTGTTAGGCAGGGATGTCTGATGTCTCCAGATCTTTTTTCCCTGTACAGTGAAAATATTTTCAGAAATGTAGAGGATATAAATGGAATCAGCATTGGAGGACGAAACATCAATAACATTAGATATGCAGATGATACAGTATTAATTGCAGACAATGAGCAGGACCTGCAACAATTAGTAGATGCGGTTGTTGTACACAGTGAGCAACTGGGGTTAGAATTAAATTGTAAAAAGACTCAGGTTATGGTCGTCAGTAGGAAGGAAGAAGTGCCACAATGTAATATACAAGTAAATGGAAATATTCTTCAACAAGTGAATCGGTACAATTATCTTGGAACAGTTATAACATCTGATGGGAGATGCCTTGAAGAGATTAGAACAAGAATCGCCATGGCGAAAGTAGCCTTTAGCAAGATGAAAAACATTCTGACCAATAAGAAGATGTCAATTGAAACGAGAAAAAGAGTGTTGAGGGGATACATAGAGCCTGTTCTTTTGTATGGATGTGAAACTTGGACAATGAGCAGTCAAGCTGAAAAACATCTGATGGCTGCAGAAATGTGGTTTCTGAGGAAGATGCAAAGAATACCATGGACAGACAGAAAAACCAATGACCAAGTACTACAGGAGACAAATGAACATCGTAAACTGATTAGAGAAATTAGACGTAGACAGTCGAAACTTTTTGGACATGTTATGAGAAGAAATGGATTGGAGAACTTAGTGACAACTGGCAAGATCGAGGGGAACAGACCAAGAGGAAGACCGAGAGGAAAATACCTGAATGGCTTGGCCACATGGCATGGACGAGACAGGAACACTGAGCTGATCCACGACACTGGTGATCGAGTGAAATGGCGAGTCATGACCGCCCACGCTTTCCGGCATGGCACATAATTGATTGATTGATTGATCTATGTAGAAGTTGAGCCTGCTACCTCACCATAAAAACAGATATTTACCTGTCTGAATTCCTCTTGTTAGATGTTTCATCATCAAGTGCCTTGCCACGTAGCATGGATGTTCATGCTTCTCCACAAGAGGCCAATGAAACTAGAACATTATATACAACAATAAGAAAGAGACAAACAGGCTGAGATGAGAAGAGAGGTATTGGAGAACATCATGACAGCTGGACAGATCAAGGGAAAGACTGACAGAGTCAGATAAAGAGAAATGATGCTGGATGGACTGAGATGGTAGCATGGAGGAATATCATCAACAGAGTTGATCCAGAACACCAAAGTCAGAGATCTGTGAAGAGACACAAATGCTTACGCTAGTTTGCAGGGCGCTTGATGGTGGTGATGAAGATGAAGATGAAAGTGTCACTTGATTATGGATATTGTTCATTGAAAGTCATGGTTGAAGTAACTGTTATTTCTTGTTTTACAGTTGCCCCGGATCTGACCATGACGACAAATGTGACCGGGAGGAACATTAGGGAACATGACTACATCCAGTTCCAGTGTACGGGTCATGCAAATCCGGCCAGCGTCACATGGAGGTCTGTTGTATGGTTTTATTTATTTATTTACTTTTGTTCTCAATATCCTGTTAAACCTTCCTGGGTTGTGATTGTGATATATGAGGCGGCTTCAAATGAAAACCTTATTTTTTTTTTCTTTTTCAGTGAATATATTCTGAAAAAGTAAAGATCAAATGAATAATTTTTCAATACCCCGAGAAGGTTAACCTAGTCAACAAATGCCTGCAGAAGTCAGAAGTGATGGCCTAACGACGCTGGAGCTCTGCTGTAAACAGGCACAACGCAACCACATCCGGAAAAAAAAAACTCAGGATGAACGCAGAAGAAGAATTAGAAGAAGATGATTTTTCAATATAGTCACCACTGCATTCAATGGAAGTCCTCCAGTGCTGATGAAATGCTTGGATTCTTGTAGAAAAAATTCTCTGGGGATCACTACTCGGTGTACCTGACCCGGTCGTGAACAGTCTGTCGCAGAAATCACGCCGTTTTGAAATTTTCTACTCCACTCCTACACTTACTGGACTGACAGATATGCTGGACCTTCAATCGCCGATGAATTTCTAGAGGTTTCACCCCTTCACTGATAACAAAACAGACAACAGAACGCTGCTCCTTTTTGGTGAATGTCAAAAGTGGGGCGGCTATCTTTAAACTGTCCTTATGATGTTAGCATGTTCATTTGCAACATGATGTCACATGTTTAACACTCTTGACATCCTTAAAAATAATATTGACATGTTACAAGACAAGGGCATGGTTATTGTAATTTCTGTCACTTTGAAGGTTTTCATTGGAAGCCCCTCGTACATGATATGCTGCACATTGTTTAGCATTCTTTATGTGTATAATTTTATTTGCATATTTGGGAGTCTTGAAGAGAACAAGGGGAAAGCAGAGAAGTAAATACCTGGATGGCTTAGCTACGTGGTATGGACGAGACAAGAACACAGAGTTGATCCATGACTCTTGTGATCGAGTGAGATGGTGAGAGTTTGGGAGTCTCTGTGATGAAGTAGTCAAGTTGTTTGAATCGGGCTCCAAAGGTTGTGGGTTCAATTTTGGTTTGATTCCGTGTCCTTCTGTTCATGAGTGAAATTTTTCGGAGACTCCTGTGGGTCGTCGCTAGAGCTACGGAGTTCGTGCTTTGTGCGACGCTTTCTGTGCTGCGGAAAGATACCGAGCCATATGGGATAAACACCCCGGTGCAATGAAGTCGACCCTGTCAACTTTTAAGCAACTTTTTTTGCATATTATTTTTCAAGAAGATATATTTATCTGTCCTAGATAGATCAATGTAACATATATTTGAAAAAAAAATAAGTTATGGGGGTTGTCACTGATCCCGTTGCATGGAGGGAAAAGATCAGGAATGAAATACAGACAAAGGAGAAAATGATTGCAGATAGGTCACATACTGAGCGTGTGAGATGTCACATGGCGCCTGATGATGGAAATGACGATATGTTCACATGCATCCATTGTGGACAAACATTTACCGCACAAATTGGTCTCTGATCAGTGACAATCTCTACCACCATGCGTTGTCGTTACTATGCTTTATTTCAAGTACAATTTAACAAACTATAATCTGTGACATCAAGACAGCCCTGTGTCAGTATCATCATCATAAACATTGGTGGTCTTGTTTCACCATCTCACTCGATCACAAGAGTCATGGATCAGCTCAGTGTTCTTGTCTCATCCATACCATGTAGCCAAGCCATCTAGGTATTTACTTCTCTGCCTTCCCCTTGTTCTCTTCACCTTGATCTTGCGAGTTGTTACCAAGTTCTCCAATGTATTTCTTCTTATAACATAACCAGAAAATGTTGACTGTTATCCAGTAAAGTGGAAAGGCAGTAACGATGTTTATTCACAAAGGGAAGCTGTTTTGTTTTTCTGGGGAGGATATGTTGTTTTTCGTAACAGTTTTAGGAATGTCTTTCACAAGAAATTCGATGAAATTTTGAGGGCAGCCGACAGATAGTTGTTGGTTATGGTCTCAAGTTTTGTGATGGTAAGCAGAGGACTTCTTTAATGAGACCAAGGCTAAGGTCACCGGCTAGTATGGTCACTGCCAAGGAGGAAAGCATTGGCAAACTACCTTCTTTAAAGATACCTAGTTTATCATAATTTGTCAAATCATGAACGTCACAAGAAAAGTTCAGCAATACAGAAATTGGTCAGTATATACTGATCTATAATGTATGTATATTGACACTCAGTCTGTCATATGGTTGAGAATGCTTAAAATGATTATAATATATTATATATAGTTAAATATTTATCAGGAGATCAGCATGGCTGAATGGATAAAAGTGTTCGTTCTTCAACATCCACTGTGCTGATGCTGAAATAGCGGGGTCAACCTCTATACCGGTCATTTGGACTAAAATGTTGATTTATCATCCTTAAGTTGGGGACGTAAATTACAAGTACCTCAGAAGTCATAGTGGGTTGGCCTGATGGTGAGAGACACTGGTAATAGGGAAAGTTAGCCCACACGCAAAAAAAAAAACTACTCTTAGTTCAAAAGTAAGCAAATGAAGAAAAAAACAATTCCATCATAGTTCTTTTTAAACTACTGTAGTATTTAATATCATCAAAATATTTAAGTTCCTGAACAGTGATGATGTTTATGAGAAAATTGTCTTTTGATGTTCACACCTTGTAGAAGGCAAGTAATTTTCTTCTTCTTTGTCCATGGTGTTCTATGAACTTTTCAGTCTTTAATTTCAAAAGCCACAAACAATAGGGTGGATAATTTATTGCCTGGCATATTTTGCTGCATCTCATCAAGTGTACTTTAGTTATATACCTTATGAAGTGAATAGATTAATCTTATATTTGCTAAAATACTCAACACAGGTAATCACTGATCCTGTCAGAATGTGGATCATTTGTTATCCTCACGGTAATCACAAAATCACTATAGAGTTTTTCTGTCTGCATAACACAGGTTGCAGTCACCTAATTATTGACACCTCAACATATTTTAGTAAAATGAAAGGCAAACAAAGACAAACATCTTCCACTAAGCTTGTTCTTGTCTTGTATTTTTTATTCTTATGATATTAATATCATAATCTACTGTTGTGTAATTGCAGCTGGTACCGGAACGACCACCCGGTTAAAGATGCCACCACAAATACTTTCCACATTGAAGCAATCACACCAGAGTACAATAAAAATAAGATTTCATGTGAAGCCACAAACACAGTTGGGAGTTCACGAGTGGATACAGTTCTCAATATTGAATGTAGGTTGTTGTTGTTGTTGTTGTTGTTGTTGTTGTTTTTGTCATCATTGTCATCGTCGTCGTCGTTGTCGTCGTCATCATCACCGCAGCCGCCATTGTCATTGTCATCATCATCATCTTCGTCATTGTCGTCGTTATTGTTGTTATATTGTTGTTGTCTCTTTGTCTTCTGCCCTATATCTCCCATCGGAGCATAGATCCTCAACCAACTCATATTAAATGTAGTTCGGTGGAGCTATGCGAACCTTATGCAAATTAACATCACTAAACCAAAATCTATGTTATTAACAACCAGACAAAGACTTCAAACTCTAAATTCACACAGATCACTTCAACTTCACATCAATACAATGCCAGTAGAAAGTGTAATTGAGCGCAAAACATTAGGACTCATCATTGACAGAAATCTAACCTTTAATTCCCACGTTCAAGTGCTCACTAAACAAAGAGCGAAAAAAGTCTACCAACTCGCCAAAATTAAAAATTTCCTTGATGAGGACACAAGGAAAGTAGTCTATACTTCTCACAAACAGACACATTTTGACTGCTGCTCTACAATCTGGGACGGTTGTTCCAATTCAAGCACCAAGCGAGTTTATTCACTCCAGAAATGGGCAATGAGTTTAATTAATAGAAAACATTTAATTGACAATCCTAGCCTACAAAAACGCCTCCAGTTACTAACACTCAGAAAATGCTTGCTTTTCAAAAAGGCCAAACTAATTCACAAAATCCTGCATCGGAATGCCCCAAATTACCTTTGGCCATTGTTTAAATATAATGATAGACACAGTAAACGATTAAATATATTACACATTCTGAAGCCTAGGATAGACTTATACAAAACAAGCTTAACGTACTCTGCAGCTCAGCTGTGGAACAATCTTCCACTAGAAATCAAAGACATCACCACTCCCTATACAGATAACTGCAAATTATTCGAACACTGTCTCAGTACGGATTACCTTCCCCCTTAATAATAGAAATAATAATAATAACAAAACCCTAATATAACAGCCAGTCCCCTTTTGGCAGACCACTATATTCCACATAGCTAATAACAAGTGGAACACCATTCTTTAATTTTACTGAGTCATGTAGTATTGATTTTTGCATTTTCCCCATGCCTTTATAAAGCGTAACTTTTATATTGTTTCTGTTCTCAGTTAGCCTTGAATGATGTGTGAATGAAATAATGTATGACAGAGAGTGATAGAAGGGCAGAATTCAATGTTTTCTTTTTCTATGTGAATGTAACATTCACAATTGATGAATGAAAGATGAGTGATTGAAAGGTCCGAATGTAAGATGGACCTGCGTGCCCAATTTATTACCCTTTGTAAATAAAGATTGTTCATTTGTTCGTTCGTTCGTTTGTTCGTTCGTTCATTCGTTCTTGGTTGGCTGAGTTACTAATCTTGTTTCTTCATCTTGGTAGGTTGAGTTATTCTCCTTGTTTCTTCATCTTGGTTGGCTGACATATAATTCTTGTTTCTTCATCTTGATTGGCTGAGTTGTTCTCCTTGTTTCTTTATCTTAGGTGGCTGAGTTATAATTCTTGTTTCTTCATCTAGGTTGGTTGAGTTATTCTCCTTGTTTCTTCATCTTGGTTGGCTGAGTTATAATCCTTGTTTCTTGATCTCAGTTGGCTGAGTTATAATCCTTGTTTCTTCATTTTGGTTGGCAGAGTTATAATCCTTGTTTCTTCATCTTGGTTGGCTGAGTTATAATTCTTGTTTCTTCATCTTGGTTGGCTGAGTTATAATCCTTGTTTTTTCATCTTGGTTGGCTGAGTTATAATTCTTGTTTCTTCATCTTGGTTGGCTGAGTTATAATCCTTGTTTCTTCATTTTGGTTGGCTGAGTTATAATTCTTGTTTCTTCATCTAGGTTGGTTGAGTTATTCTCCTTGTTTCTTCATCTTGGTTGGCTGAGTTATAATCCTTGTTTCTTGATCTCAGTTGGCTGAGTTATAATCCTTGTTTCTTCATTTTGGTTGGCAGAGTTATAATCCTTGTTTCTTCATCTTGGTTGGCTGAGTTATAATTCTTGTTTCTTCATCTTGGTTGGCTGAGTTATAATCCTTGTTTTTTCATCTTCGTTGTCTGAGTTATAATTCTTGCTTCTTCATCTTGGTTGGCTGAGTTATAATCCTTGTTTCTTCATCTTGGTTGGCTGAGTTATAATTCTTGTTTCTTCATCTTGGTTGGCTGAGTTATAATCCTTGTTTCTTCATTTTGGTTGGCAGAGTTATAATCCTTGTTTCTTCATCTTGGTTGGCTGAGTTATAATTCTTGTTTCTTCATCTTGGTTGGCTGAGTTATAATCCTTGCTTCTTCATCTTGGTTGGCTGAGTTATAATCCTTGTTTCTTATCTTGGTTGGCTGAGTTATAATTCTTGTTTCTTCATCTTGGTTGTCTGAGTTATAATCCTTGTTTCTTCATCTTGGTTGGCTGAGTTATAATTCTTGTTTCTTTATATTGTAACTTCATGGCTAGTTGGATTTAATGGCTCAGGTGTCTTAAGGGATGGGGTTGTTCTCATTAGTCACCTCTTACAACATGTAAATGGGTTAGGGTATTACTACTCTCTGCTTCCCTCAAAGATCCCTGTAACAAAGGGGCAAGATAGTTAGTTAGATGGTTGGTTGGTCAGTCAATTGGTCGGCCAGTCTGTTATCTGCTACGGTATCTTCCTTGCACTCTGGACATGTCAATAAGTGCTCAGACTCACGCTGATCATATTTCGGTACAAACCTAAGGCCTTGTCCACATCAATTTGGAAGCACTAGACTCAAGTTTCGCTCTGAAGCTGGGATGGGCACCTAATTATAACTTCTTTTTTTCCGGTTGAATGGGGTAGGGGTAATGTAGAAAGGGAAATGAAGGATGTGTTGTTCACAATATAGGGCTAAGTAAAATTATATGTTTCCTACAATTTGACTAATAAAAACGATATGCTTTCCATAATATAACTACTAAAGATAATGTGCTGTTGACAAAGATATGACTAAGAGAAAATATGAAAATTGGTACGACTAGGAGAAAAGACTGTTCCCAACTTATCAGTAAGAAAAATGGTGTTTGAAGAAAGGCTGAAAATATTCTTATTTCATCTCATCTTGTTCCTCTTGTACATTGCGGTGTCAAAGTGATGAATGAATATCGGGAGGATGCCTTTTTATCGGCTTTATTTATCGAGATTATCATGTAATCTGTTATTCCCTCTGTCCATTGTTTACATGGTTGACCATTTCACTTGCTATTTTCTAATGAAATCTATCCCTGCTATTACCCCACTTTAGTCATGATTTCATCATTTCTGATCTTATCTCTTCTTGATACATTGAGTATTCTTCTCAGGAATCTCATTTCTGTTGTTGTGATTTTTCTTTTCTCTTTTTCTGTCATTGTCCAGGTTTGGCATTGGTAGCATAGAGTTGTTTGAAAGATTGTGTTGTAGAGTGCTTTTTTATTATTTATGGATACGTGTCTACTCTTTAGTCTTGGGGCCATTTGTCCAATGAGTTGGTTTGCCTATTTACATCTATTCTTGATCTCATCTTCTGATTTGACATTTGATGATATTATTCTTCCTAAGTACTTTAAGCTCGTTATTTGTTTCGGGGGGTGTTCTTTTAGATGAATCTTTGTTGTTTTTCTTCTTTGGTTATAGTCATTACCTCTATTTTACTGATGCTAATTTTCATGTTATGTTCCTTACACACTTCGTTTAGACTATGTAACTATGAAAAATAATATGATGCTCATTAATAAATGGCTATCTCAGTTGTAAGTTAATTCCATCTTAGCTGGGAAGGAAACTTAAAATAGACATCATCTTATCTGGCAACTGAACCTAGAACCTATCTCCACCTTGGTTGAGAATGAAAGAACATTTAGTTGCATGTCCTTTACAGGATGTCGCAGTCAACCCCATCATTTTTTGGCAGTTTGTATTTTCTTGGCAAGTTTACATTCAGTAGTTTCATATTGCTTTCTGAATGACCGGCACTCACAACATTGTATGAAAACCAGTGCAAGGTAGTCTGCTTCCAAATCGCCCACAGCTGCGTTTCAAACGTTTTTTATTGGATTGCCAGTTGCGTTCATAACATCTTCACCACTGACCAGCCCTGAGAATGAAACCTAGACTCAATTTCATCCCAACTCAAAACTTAACCTATAGTAATGAGCTGGCAAACCTTGGTGGGTCAGACATTGCCCCCCTCCCTGTATGTGACATTGCTCCCCTGTATGTGATATTGCTCCCTTGTATGTGACAATGATCCCCCTGTATGTGACACTGCCCCCCTCCCCTCCTTGTAAGTGACATTGCTCCCCCTGTATGTGACATTGCTCCCCCTGTATGTGACATTGATCTCCTGTAAGTGACATTGCTCTCCTGTATGTGACATTGCTCCCCCTGTATGTGACATTGCTCTCCTGTATGTGACATTGCTCCCTTGTATGTGGCATTGCTCCTTTGTATGTGACATTGCTCTCCTGTATGTGACATTGCTCCCTTGTATGTGACACTGCCCCTTCCCCTCCTTGTAAGTGACATTGCTCCCCTGTATGTGACATTGCTCTCCTGTATGTGACATTGCTCCCCCTGTATGTGACATTGCTCCCCTGTATGTGACACTGCCCCCTCCCCTCCTTGTAAGTGACATTGCTCCCCTGTATGTGACATTGCTCTCCTGTATGTGACATTGCTCCCTTGTACGTGACATTGCTCCCCCTGTATGTGACACTGCCCCCTCCCCTCCTTGTAAGTGACATTGCTCCCCTGTATGTGACATTGCTCTCCTGTATGTGACATTGCTCCCTTGTACGTGACATTGCTCCCCCTGTATGTGACACTGCCCCCTCCCCTCCTTGTAAGTGACATTGCTCCCCTGTATGTGACATTGCTCTCCTGTATGTGACATTGCTCCCTTGTACGTGACATTGCTCCCCTTGTATGTGACATTGCTCTCCTGTATGTGACATTGCTCCCCCTGTATGTGACATTGCTCTCCTGTATGTGACATTGCTCCCCCTGTAAGTGACATTGCTCTCCTGTATGTGACATTGTTCTCCTTATGTGACATTGCTCCCTTGTACGTGACATTGCCCCCCTTCCCTCCTTGTAAGAGACATTGCTCCCCTGTATGTGACATTGCTCTCCTGTATGTGACATTGCTCCCCTGTATGTCACATTGCTCCCCTGTATGTCACATTGCTCTCCTATATGTGACATTGCTCTCCTGTATGTGACATTGCTCTCCTATATGCGACATTGCTCCCCCTGTATGTGACATTGCTCTCCTGTATGTGACATTGCTCCCCCTGTATGTGACACTGTCCCCCTCCCCTCATTGTAAGTGACATTGCTCCCCTGTATGTGACATTGCTCTCCTGTATGTGACATTGCTCTCCTGTATGTGACATTTCTCCCCCTGTATGTGACACTGCCCCCCTCCTCTCCTTGTAAGTGACATTCCTCTACTGTCTGTGACATTACTCTCCTGTATGTGACATTGCTCTCCTGTATGTGACATTGCTCTGCTGTATGTGACACTGTCTCCCTCCCCTCCTTGTAAGTGACATTGCTCTCCTGTATGTGACATTGCTCTCCTGTATGTGACATTGCTCTCATGTATGTGACATTGCTCCCCCTGTATGTGACATTGCTCCCCCTGTATGTAACATTGCTCTCCTGTATGTGACATTGTTCCCCCTGTATGTGACATTGCTCTCATGTATGTGACATTGCTCTCCTGCATGTGACATTGCTCTCCTGTATGTGACATTGCTCCCCCTGTATGTGACATTGCTCTCCTATATGTGACATTGCTCTCCTGTATGTGACATTGCTCTCCTGTATGTGACATTGCTCCCCCTGTATGTGACATTGCTCCCCCTGTATGTGACATTGCTCTCCTGTATGTGACATTGCTCCCCTGTATGTGACATTGCTCTCCTATATGTGACATTGCTCTCCTATATGTGACATTGCTCCCCCTGTATGTGACATTGCTCTCCTGTATGTGACATTGCTCCCCCTGTATGTGACATTGCTCTCCTGTATGTGACATTGCTCTCGTGTATGTGACATTGCTCCTCCTGTATATGACATTGCTCTCCTGTATGTGACATTGCTCTCCTGTATGTGACATTGCTCCTCTTGTATGTGACATTGCTCTCCTGTATGTGACATTGCTCCCTTGTACATGACATTGCTCCCTCTGTATGTGATACTGCCCCCCTCCTTGTAAGTGACATTGATCCCTTGTAAGTGACATTGATCCCCTGTATGTGACATTGCTCCCCCTGTATGTGACATTGCTCCCCTGTATATGACATTGCTCTCCTGTATGTGACATTGCTCCCTTGTACGTGACATTGCTCCCCCTGTATGTGACACTGCCCCCCTCCCCTCCTTGTATGTGACATTGATCCCCTGTATGTGACATTGCTCCCCCTATATGTGACATTGCTCTCCTGTATGTGACATTGCTCCATTGTATGTGACATTGGTCCTCCTGTATGTGACACTGCCCCCCTCCCCTCCTTGTAAGTGACATTGCTCCCCTGTATGTGACAGAAACAGTTAAAATAATAATTACTATATTATGCAGCAGAACATTTGTAGAACGTAGCTCTTTTCATGACTTGAACAGTTTCTCTATCCTTTCTGAGTTATCCTGCCTTATACACTCCCCTGTTTAAGATGTCTACAATGTTCAATGTCCACCCTCACTCCTGCCTTTTCTACATAGAACCAAGACTTCCATCACTGTTCTTTTCAAAGAAATATAAATTGGGGAAACCCTCGAGGCAACTAAGTTAGTTCAGAAATATACACACATGTGTTGTTTGTCACTCATAGAATTAGAAGAATGAAGTAGAGATTAGAGGACACAATAGACAAATAAAAGTTTATTTATGTGCTGTTGTTTTCAAACTAATTTTAATATGACTAAATTCAGTTTCCAAGATATTATACTGTTTATGAGTTATTTTATTTCAATGTTCAGACTTTATAGAATGAACAAATAAAGACAGAATGAGTTAATATTAATTAAAACAGAAGGAGTCAAAGTAATAATTAAAACTGAAATCAATAATCTAAACAGATTTGAATAGAAGGACCTAAATATCCAGTCATTTTCTTTTCTATTTTTCTATGTAAAAGATGGTGCCAGAATACTGGAGATCACAGAAGTTGTAGGTGCAGATGTGGGTCATCCTGCTGAGCTGTCGTGTGAAGCAGATGGCAACCCTGAACCCAGCGTAATATGGAGACGTAAGGACAGGACCACGTACGCTCATCGCACACTGTCCACTAAGAAGGTTTACCATATAGAACGTGTCACCGGCCAAGACTTTGGTTGGTATGTGTGTACAGCTACAGTCATTGGGTTCCCAGATACCAGTAGGGAGGCCATGTTGTTGAAAAATGGTGAGTTTCAGATACAATGATTAGATTCCTTGTGTTTGTTTGTTTGTGTGTTTTGTGTGTGTGTGTGATGTGTGTGTGTGGGGTGGGTGTGTGTGTGTGCATGTGTGTTTGTGTGTGCGTGTTTTTGTTTCATTCTTTCGCTCAGAACTAAAGCATAGTCCATACACATGCTACAGTTTCAAGTAGCACTGGACTGATTTTTGCGTGTGGATTAGCTTTCCCTATTACCAGGTCCCACTCAGACTTCAGAGGTATGTGTAATTTACATTCAAAAGTCAAGGATGAGAAGTCAACAATTTAGTGCAACTGACCCATGTAAGGCTTGAACCTGCTACCTTGGGATAAGCACACCAGAAGTTTAAGAATGATATCTCTTATCTGATCGGCCACGCATTCTTTGTTTTAGTATTACTGTTATTATAACACAAGTCACAGATTGTATGTTCAAGGTGATTTCTCTGAGATTGGGTGGACATTGAGCTGAACAGATGGGACATTCAAATATTGTCGTATATCCTGATACGTTGTTATATGTCCTGATATATTGCTATATATCCTGATATACTGTTATTAGTCCTGATATATATGTCCTGATATATCGCTATATGTCCTGAAATATTGTTATATGTCCTGATATATTGTTATATGTCATCATAAACTGTTATATGTCATCATAAATTGTTGTATGTCCTGATATATTATTATATGTCATCATAAATTGTTAGTTGTCCTGATATCTTGTTATATGTCATCATAAATTGTTATATGTCCTGATATATTGTTATATGTCATATATTTGTCATCATATATTGTTATATGTCCTGATATATTGTTATATGTCATCATAAATTGTTATATGTCCTGATATATTGTTATATGTCATATATTTGTCATCATATATTGTTATATGTCCTGATATATTGCTATATGTCATCATAAATTGTTATATGTCCTGATATATTATTATACATCATCAAAAATTGTTAGTTGTCCTGATATATTGTTATATGTCATCATAAATTGTTATATGTCCTGATATATTGTTATATGTCATATATTTGTCATCATATATTGTTATATGTCCTGATATATTGCTATATGTCCTGATATATCATTATATGTCTCAATATATTGCTATATGTCCAGATATATTGCTATATGTCATGATAAAACATTGTTTAACATCAATATTTTCTAAACAGAAAGAGATCTGTTACAGCCCATGAAAATTTAAAAAGTACTAAAACCCTAAAACCAAACACAGGAAAACCTTTAAGTTCTGTAAGCATTAAAAATTACATTATTTCCACGCCCCCAATTCAACTATCTTCTCCAACCCAAACTATTTTATTGTATGTAACACTAACATCATCATCATGTGGCAGGTCTATTTCCAGAACATCACGCCCATCACGGCCAGCCAAGAAGAGTCTCTAACCTTGCCAGCTCCCTTGCCTCTTACATTGCCATGTCCAAGGTGTCTGCAGCATCCTGTGTCCAATTTCACACTGATCAACTGCAGCTTCTTCTTCTTCTTAGAACCTGTAATTCCATCACTGTTATCTCCAAACCACTGTCTCATCTCATCCTCTCGTCCCATCTTGTCCCACTTGTACTTTGCTGTGTCAAGGTGAAGTATAAACAGCAGGAGAGTGCCTGTTTATGAGCTACATATATTGAGATTCCCATGGACTCTGTTATTCCATTGTTCACATGGTCAGTCTCTTCTTCTGGTTCCATCTGGTCTGTACATCATTGCTTGCTAGTTGGTAGTCTAGTTATATGGCCAAACCATTTCACTTGCTGTTTTCTAATGAAATCTAGTGCTGCTGACTTTAGTACTGATTTCATAATTTCTGATTTTCTCTCTTCTTGATGTGTTGAGTACTCTTCCCGGGAATCTCATTTCCGTTGTTGTAATGTTTAATAAAGCCGAAGTATTTCAGTTTCCAAGACCTCATTTTGTTTATAAGCCTGTTGTCTTCGGTGTTCATATCTTATAGAATGTCAGTTTTGCTTCTTTTTTCTCTGTAATCTATGGTATTCTAAGAACTTTTCTGTAGTATGTGTATATGTGCAAACAACTTGAATGTCTCAAAACAAGGTACAAATTTACGGCAGGAGAAAAACACCTAGAGTCATGACATGAGTCTGCCACCACAGAGTAAGGAAGGTAAAGGGTCAAAACATTCCAGGAAGGGAAATGCCCTTCTGATGATCAGAAGCCTCCTGTCATCCTTGCTTTGTGATTTAATACTGCGAATTTAAAATCCCCAATTTTCTTCCTTAGTGATTGTGAAATGATCTCTGTGACTCACGTCTGCACGTTGCCACAGAAAAATCATACTCTCAAAGGTTTTACTTGAATTTGTTTGCTAGTATTTTCCATACGCTCTAAATACTGTATACAGTCAGCACTGGTATGACAGCAAACTGTTATGCATCTTTCAACAGATCGACCAAACATGAGGAGTGAAAAAGAGCAAATGGCCACAGAAGGCGAGCGGGGGAAATTGGAATGCCTGACAAATTCCATTCCAAAGCCAAAGTCTATTATTTGGTCAAAGGGTGGCAAGGAGATCAATTATGCCATGTCCGGCCGGTTCTCAAAAGAGGATAAAGATCTACTCTATGGGGCTAGAAGTGTGCTCCACATTCAAAATGTCCAATCAGAGGATTTTGGCTTGTATAACTGCACTGTAGAAAATGATTATGGCATTGCATCTGACCAGATAGAACTTGTAGAAAAACGTGAGTATCAGTAAATTTGAATTATTGTTTTGTAGTTTTGTGTGCCAGTTTGTTAACGAACATTTTGAATTATACAGGGAGTTTGTAAAGTCTCACTACACTTTATATATAGAACAAATTTGAAAAATGAAGTACATGATGTCATAAAAAAATGCGCTCCACAGTCCACCTGCTGGAGTAACTCTTTGCACTCCAAACAGAATGGTGTTATCAACGGAAGAAAGAATTTTTCAAATGTGTTCTACATACAAAGTGTAGGGAGACTTTACAGACACCGGTATATTTTTTTAAAAGCATGGACAGTTATGGTTTGCCATCTCACGCGATCACAAAAGTCTTGTATCAGGTCTGTGTTATTGTCCTGATTATGTTAAGGGTGCAAATCATCCAGGTATTTAATTCTTTAACTACCTTTGCTCTTTTATCATCTACTTTGCCAGTTGTGGCTTATCATTATTATTTGCCAGCCTATAAGCATGGACGCTCTTGGTTTGCCATCTCACATGATCACAAAAGTTTTGTATCAGGTCTGTATTCTTGTTCCAGTTATGCCATGTGGCCAAGCTATCCAGGTATTTGTTCTCTCTGTCCTCCCATTGCTCTTTTCCCATTCATCTTTGCCAGATGTCACTACGTTTTCTAGTTTATTTCTCCTCATAACATGCCCAAAATATCTGGGCTGTTGATGCCTAATTTCTGTAATTAGTTTATGATTTCATTTGTTTCACTTGTCAAGATTACTCATTAGTTTTTCTATACTGCCATGGTTTTCTTTCCATTTTCCTCAGAAACTAATTTCCTTTGTCGTTGGATGTTTCTCAGCTTATCTGCTTATTGTTCATGTTTCTCATACATTTAACAGTATAACTTTTGTATTGCACTTCAACACTCTTTTTTTCCATTACAAATAACAGCCGTTTATGAGCTGTTATGTTTTCCCATCTTGCAAAACGCTATATATTATGACTATTCTGAAACAGCTATACTGAATTACTTGTTTAAGAATTTTTGCGTTTACTTAGATGATATAATATTAATATATTAATATATTTGTTTGTCTCCCCAACAGATGTTCTGCCCATCACCTACATTATCATTTCCATCATCGGAGGTGTGGCGGTGATATTTGTTATCGCCCTGGTCTGTGTATTGTATCGCAGGTGTAAGAAAGATGATCAAGGTAGTGTTTTAGGTGAGATTGCTTAGGCCCTAACCCTACTAACTGTGCATGCTGCGGCTTGGCTCTAGAGGTCTTTGAGTTTTTGTGGTGCATGTTTTGTCATCTAAATGTTTGCTTCATTGTGAAATACACTAAAACAGCTCTTGATAGGAAGCAGTTTGAAGTTCTTAGGGGTTTTTTAGAGCTATATTGAGCCAATCTTGATGTGCGGAATTTAATAATGGACAATTAGCGGACAAGTGAGCAGTTATTTTGAAGCTGCAGAAATATGTTTTACTGAAGAATGATGTGAACACTGGAAGGATAGAAAGAGTGATAAAGATCTCCTGAAAGAAGTTAACTCACAAAGAGAACTGGCTGCTTGCATAAGACAAAGACAGTCCACATTCTTTTGAAAGTCATAAAAAGGGACTATGTCATGACAACAGAAAATTTCAATCTCAGAAGAGGCAGGGGAAATTCAAGGGAGATCATGCTGGACAGCTTGATAACATGGCATGCAGGAACATTATTATCAGAAATAAGTGGCAGTACATGAGATAACCTTTCCTCTGGAGTAAACTAGGCAAGCAGAGAGAGAGAGTTGCATGGGCAACTCATGGTCTCAACAATTCAGCTCAGGTTTTGTGCTGTGAAAGGGTATAACTCCATTCTTGAAACCAGGCAGGGGTAACTGCAGATGAGCAAAGGAACAGACTTAAATTGTGAATGCCCTCAGAGAAAATAATTAGTTAAATATCCTTTACAGGTCATGACAGGCAATACCAGAAGTTTCTGGCTGTTTGTGATTTCTGGGAAAGTTTACGTTCAGTAGATTGCCATTGCTTTCTGAATGACCGGCACTCATACCTTTGAATGGGAACCAACACAAGGCGGTCGGTCTTCTTTCAAATCGCCTGAAGCTGTGTTTCAAACATGGTATGTGGGATTACAAATTGCATCGTGATCCCTTTGCCACAGAGTCTGTGCCCTCAGAGAAGCAGGGCAATTAAAGGAATCAAATGATGACTGTAAATCTGCAGTCTTGCATGAGCTTCAAGTCAAAAGAGGCAATGAATGAATCATCCAAAAATTAGAAGTAGATCGCAAGCTTTACTAGAAGAAAATCACAAGTAACAAATTAGACATTGCATGTCAAAGCCTTCCTCAGCACAATCACAAACCAAAGCGACTGCATGAAAAACACTACATGAAAATATAAAAGATACTTATCTGTATCCTTGTTGTGAGTCGGACACATGTTTCATAGGAACTGTGTGTTGGATACCAATAAAGTGAATTCAAAGTAAAAAGGGATAGAGCCAAACAAGGGCGCTAAGAAGGTGATGACAGAAGAATAGCCAACCATAACAGAACTGGTGTCATTAGGCTTCACTTGCTGAGGAAAACAATGAATAGGGGATCCGAGCACTTATGAGCTGAATGGTGTGATGTGCAGTGAGGATAATTTGTTGACTAATTAACTAATAGTAATATAAAGATTAACTACATTTGATTCAGTTTATAGTGATTGTTTATAAATTAGCATTTGTTCTAACTTATGCTTTGTTTTTCAATTTATACAGTTATAACATGCACAGTCAGGAATATTCTGTCAGGTTTTAGTCAGATATGACTTAGTTACCATATGATAGTAGATGGTACTACCTGCTTTCTGTTAGCGCCAAATGTTGAGCGGTGCTCACCTAACTCAATACCCCCTATAATGCCAACGGCTTCAGGCGGAGCAGCTCAAATGGGAGGGTATAAGCCTTTTCCTGATGTGAGGATATAAGCCTTTTCCTGATGTGAGGATATAAGCCTTTTCCTGATGTGAGGAAAAGTAACCTAAAGACTAAATGTCATGGCAGAGCAGACCAGGCCCTAAGCCTTGGTCGCCAATTGGTCTAGTTAGAACAGTTAAAGCGGAAAGTTAAAGCATTGCTTTACTGGTATAGAAGCTTCTGCAGCTTGTCTTGTTCCAAATGTTTTTTGTTACCTTTACTCTGGAGTAAACTAAGCAGGCAGAGAGAGAAAGAGATCATGCTGGATGGGCAACACATAGTCACTACAATTCAGCTCAGGCTTGGTGCTATGGAGAGGTATAACTCCATCCCTGGTTCCCCCCCCCCCCTATATATTGTAGTTATTATGCCATTTTTAAAACACAATGTGACAAACTATCCTCTGTCAAAATGGCAAGGTGCCAATATTCAGGAAAATACATATTTACCATTTATAATCCCATTTATAATTATTATGTATATATAAGCTATCTTTGGTTCTATTTCGGAGTTTGTTTGCACTTTATACAATTACAAAATGCATAGCCTGAAATATAACATATCTAGTTCTAATCACATAGTTTATGATGATGATTTATAAACAAACAAATTAAAGTTCAGGAATAAAGGACAGAACTAGAAAATGTGCTGGAGACAGGGGAAATGGTATATCAACTTTGAATGAGTGTGTGACAGTCAGTTAATTAGTTGGAGAGTTACTTAGTTATGAATTAGTTAGTTGGTTGATCGGTCAGTCAGTCTGTCTGTCTGATTGGTTGGTTGGTTGGTTGTTGGTTGATTGATTGTGGGATTGATGAGGTTAGTTAGATAGTTATTTACTTACAGTTAGTTACTTAGTTATTTACTTAGTCAGTCAGTCAGTCAGTCAGTCAGTCAGTCAGTTAGTTAGTTAGTTAGTTAGGTTGTGGGGTGGGGGGATGGAATTGATTGATTAGTTGAGTTGGTTGGTTATTTACTTACTGTTAGTTAGTTGGTTATTTGGTTGGTTGCCTGGTTGGTCGCCTGGTTGGTTGCTGGTTAATTAAATAATGTTGGTGTGTTCATATTATTGAACCTGTTGAATTGTGCATTTGTATTATGCTTAAAAATGTATATCATTACACTCAAATTTAAAGTAAATCTGTAGGAACTCACTCTCCCACAACAGATCAGTGAAAGTTGTGCCTGCTAAAAGCTACTTCTTTCATGGTATTTCTTCTTCTACCTATACGTGTTGAGACACTGTATAATTGTAAGAAGTAAATGCACTACATACGTCTGCTTATTCTTCCCTGTAACCCACACTGGAAGATGGGCTCTCAACAAACTCACACCAAGCTGTCCTATCATTTGCTATCTCCTGCATCTCTCTTGATGC
Source organism: Cepaea nemoralis (assembly GCA_014155875.1). Lineage (NCBI taxonomy): Eukaryota > Metazoa > Mollusca > Gastropoda > Stylommatophora > Helicidae > Cepaea > Cepaea nemoralis. The sequence goes on from JACEFZ010019368.1 coordinate 49,764, forward strand.
CCTCCCCATATTATTCATCTTGGTGGAGTATGTGGTAATGAGCAAGCAGATGTATTAGCTTAAAAATTTCCAACACACATGCTGGAATACAATACTCATGCTGGAATGCATCACACATGCTGGACAAGGCAGCCATTATGAAGACTATCTATGAACAACTACTCGTTGAAGACATAATGACAGTTGAAATGACCAAACTTAGGCATGAATTTGGATTCAAATGTGGTTCCGATAAGGAGAGATGTATAAGAGGACAAATCCAATATGTTTACAACCAGTGTCTTAATGGAGCAATCAGCATCTACGCCTTACAATATCTGCTGAGATAGATGAAGCATCAGTTTGTTTGCCCAGAATGCTATGATGACAAATCTTAGACCAAGACGAAGGTCAGGACAGAAGATACAGCAAAATAGAGAGTACACTCTGTAACTCATAGCTTGACTGCCTGCAGTGTAAAACTGACTAGAGCCTATGCCAAATCCAAGAACTGATGTTTCAAACGCACTGCATCACAGAAGTATGGCCTAAGAAGTTGGTATCGAAGAGGGAAGACAAAATTATTCCCAAAAATTACTGTTCCGGAATAAGATCTGCTGGTAGAATAGTACTTATATAGGGTGTATTTTTAATGACTGTGCAGTGTCTGAAAATATTGCTGATCCAAGTTTTGTATTCACCCTCTGTAAAGTTCATGCAACATAATAGTAAATACAAAACTTGAACAGCAATATTTTCAAACACTGCAGTCATTAAAAATACACCCTTTGTAGCTTGGTTGTAAATGTACACAAGCTTCATCGTAAACTGGAATAAACTTCAATGCAAATTGGCACAAACTTCATTGTAGACTAGCACACATATCTCTGAAAATTGACACACATGTTGTCATAAATTGGCATATATGTTTTTGTAAATTGACAAACACTTTGCTGTAAATCGGTACAAGCTTCAAGGTAAATTGCACAAGCTTTTCTTAAATGTGACACACATTTTGCCATAAAGTGGCATATTCTGTGCTGTAAACTGACACACATTCTGTTGAAAATTGGTGCAGGCTTCCCTGTAAATTGACACAAGCTTTGCTGTAAATTTAGCACAACTCTCTCTGTAAATTGACACAGGTTCCACTGTAAATTGATACAAACATTTTCCTTTTCAGAACAAATGAAGAAAAGTCTGAAAGAAAATCAGCCATAACTAGGAATCAAATTAGTATTGGCAGTAATTTTACCACATGCTCACATACTTTTGAATCCATCCTTTCCTGAAAGCAAAATTACAATCCTAGTTTTTTATGGTACCACAGGTTCCTATGCAGATACAGACAGTTCTTCAGACAAAAAGAGAGAAAAAACAGACTCGCCAAATACTTTAATGGGTCAGTTGCGGCAGGATTACAACAAAGACGTTTATAGGTTTTCTGCAGACTACGATGATATGCCCTATAAGGTAGTTTAAGCTTTGACAGTTTGTTGTATTCAGTATTAGTCATATCACCACTTATCATCATCATGATTATTATTACCTTTATCATCCCATTGCTATTATCATCATCACCATTATTATTATCATTATATAAAAATCTCTGCATTTCATTTCTACACTGTCCTAAGATATCTATATATCAACTCTATTCTTTCTAGAGAAATATATGTATCAACTCTACACTGAATAGAGAAATCTATTTATCGACTCTACACTGTATAGAGAAATATATTTATCAACTCTACACTATCTGTAGAAATCTATTTATCAACTCTACACTATCCATATTTAAATCTATATATCAACACCATCTATGCAAATCTGTATATCAACTCTAAACTCTCTAGAGAAATCTCTATTTATCTAGGTGCAAAACTGCATGTGACACAATTCTCTCAAAAGAGGAGCATAGAGGAAGAAGATATATCAACTCTACACTCTCTAAAGAAATCTATACATTAACACTACAATCTGAAGAAAAATCTATATATCAATATACATTCTATAGAGAAATCTATATATCAACTCTACACTGTCTGAAGAAATCTATATATCAGTTCTACATTCTTGAGAGAAATCTCTATTTATCTAGATGCATAACTAGGTGTGATACAATTCTCTCAAAAGAGAAATACAGAACAAGATGATATATATTTATTATAAGCTCTACACTCTCTAGACCAGTGGATCTCAACCTTTTTGGGCCCATGCACACCTTTACCATTTGTTCAGAACGTCATTCCCCCCATTTCGTATTTCTTCCCTATAAATTCCTTCCTCCCTGCTCCTACACAGTATATGTAAAAATGGAAGCTAAATTTAATAACACATACTAGAACAAGTCTAGACATCTATATAAAACGTGATTTGTGGGTCTACTTACGTTATAAAACAAATTTTAGAAGGGCGAGCCTTACAGAACCATAAAGTATGGAAGGAAAAACAATATCAAGTAATCAGTTCTTGTATTAACGTGATCTTTAAATAATCTTAATTCCCCCCCCCCCCCCCCTAGAAACCCTAAAATTCCCCCCTAGCGGGTAATTCCCCACCGGTTGAGAACCATTGCTCTAGACAAATCTGTATATATCAACTGTACACTGTCTCATGAAATCTCTGTTTGAAAACTCTAAAGTACCTTGACAAATCTTTGTGTATGTGTATATTCTACACTCCAAAATAGAACAAGAGTCACTATGTACATTCTGTTAATGAAATTTCTCATTTCTGTGATTATTATTTAGAGTCTATAGGACTAAAACGGAGTCCCACACATGGTGTATAACCAAAAATGTTCATTATAACTTCCTCAGGTAGTAGAGAGCAATGAAGTGAAAGACTTTCCAACATTTCTTTCCTGGGCCACTTGTCGCAAGTGGAAACAGGTTTCACAATTGGACTAAACTACAGCTGCTTTTAGTGTTTTATTTTTCTTAAATATTCTCAGTTTTCAGTTCTTGATTTTTATTAATTGTAGGTGAACTGAAATTGTCGTCTTGTAGCTGATAATTTAGTTTTTGTATTTATATTTAGAAACGTCTCTGAAAATTAATTTTGTATTCTTTTTTCTTATAGAATTTACTTCATCAGTTCAGTCATTACTATGCTATCTCATTTGTTTTTGTTATGGTCTGATGTAGCTATTTCTATTTTATCTTGCAATTGCTAAATTTCACAGCTTTATTGTTCTCTCTTTTAATCTATTTTTATATACTTATTTTCTTAAATTTCCAATTTTAAGTTCTTATTATGACCATTAATTTGAATCATACAACATTCTTCTGAAAAGGACTGCAACTTAAACAATGGTTTCTGTTTCCTGCTTTGAACATATTTCTCATTTCATTCTTTTCCTGTTGGGTTTTATATTCTTTTAGTTGCTTGTGTCAATCATTGGATGCTGTATATTTATCTAGTAGTCATTTCCTATTGTTGGCATATGTTATTGCTTTGCAGTCTGCTTACTTGTATATCTTGTTAATTACATCATCAGAAATAAATACCCCAGAAATCCATTTAAAAAGCCAAAATAAAATAATACTTAATAAAGTCATGGAAAATTTGCATTTTAATTGGTCATTAATGTTATATTGCCACCTCTGTGGCGATGGGGTCACAAATGCAATTTGTAATCCCACATTTGAAACACAGCTGCGGGTGATTTGGAAGCAGACCACCTTGCATTGGTATTTCCGTACATTGGTACGAGTACTGTGCTGGTTGTTCAGAGAGCAATGGCAAACTACTGAATGTAACACTTGCCCAGGGCTGTGCTGGTCGTTCAGAGAGCAATGGCAAACTACTGAGCGTAAAACTTGCCCAGGACTGTGCTGGTCATTCAGAGACCAATGGCAAACTACTGAACGTAAAACTTGCCCAGGAACCACAAACAGCCAAAACATGCTGGGGTTGATTGCTATGTCCTGTAAAGGATATGCAATTAACTTTTTTTTTTAAATGTTATATTTGAAATGTTATACTGAACCAGTTATGTGGTATAGCTGGGGATTTAGGAATGCAAACAAACAAATTAAGAAGAGATTGGATGCTGCGGAAATGTAGTTTCTGAGACAAATGTTGCACATACTTTGGGCAGCCAGCGTAACTACCAGCAATTGCCTAGAAGAGACTAAATAAAAGTGACAAACAGATTATTTGGTCATTTAATGAGTTGAGAGAAATTGGAGAATAATGTGATGATTGGAAACATCAGCAGGAGTAGAGGCAGTGGCAGGCTGAGAGAAATGATGCTTGAGTGCCTAAGATGATGGCAGTGAAGAATATCATCAATATACTAAGAGACTTCAAATTACAATTTTAAAAGTGGGATAGAAATTACAATAACCGTACCATTGTCTTGTAGTCTGTCGATATTGTTGTTAATTATGTCATGAGTGTTAAGCACGTGACATCATAGTACAGATGAACACAGTGACTTCATAAGGACAATTAAAGATGGCCACCCACTTTTGACATGCACCAATGAGGAGCAATGTTCTGTTATCTATTTTCTGATCAGTGAAGTGGTAACACCTATAGAAATTTATCGACAAATGAACGTTCAGTATAGTGATACATGCCAGTCAGTCCATCAAGTGTATAAGTGGAGTAGGAAGTTTCAAAATGGTGTGACTTCTGTGACAGGCTTTTTGGTCCAATCATGACTGGTTACACCCGTGGCCAAGATAATTTTTTTATACAGGAATCTAAGCACTTTATCAGCACTAAAGAACTTGCATTGAACACAGTGGTAACTACTTCGAAAAATAATACATTTGTTTACTTTTTCAGAATATATTCACCCCCAAAACAAAATTTAAGGTTTTCATTTGAAACCCCCTTATAGTTGTTGAACACCAATGAGTGAAATCTGTGGAGAGACATTAATGCATATATCACTTTACAGTTACCTTTCATAGGCCAGTCTTAAATGGTCATTGAAAACCAAACACTGAATGTATAGAGCATATACTTCAAATGAAAACCCTATCTGTTTTTCTTTTTCTTTTTTGTGTGAATATATTCTGTAAAAGTAAAGAACAAATGTATAATTTTTTGATGTAGTCACCACTGCATTAAATGCAATGTCCTCCAGTGCCAATAAAGTGCTTGGATTCCTGTAGAAAAAAATGATCTTAGTTGCATGTGTAACTATTCATGCACCAGCTCTTGCACATCTTCATTGAAGTCACACCATTTTCAAACTTCCTACTCCACTCATACACTTGCTTTACTGACAGGCATGCATCACCATACTGGACATTCATTCATCGACAAATGTCTATAGGTTTCACCCATTCACTGATAAACAAAAACAGATAAAGAATGCTCCTCCTCTTTGGTGCAAGTCATAAGTGGGGTTGCCCATCTTTAAATCTTCCGTATGATGTCACTGTGTGCATCTGCACTGTGATGTCATGTGCTTAAAACTCTTGACATCCTTAAAACAATATTGGCAGGTTACAAGACAATGGCATGGACAATATTGAAAGGTTACAAGACAATGGCATGGTTATTGTAATTTCTATCACAAATTTAAGGTTTTCATTTGAAGCCCTCTCATAGTTAGGACTATTCAGAAATATAATATTCTACAGCATCATATGGCCCATTTCCTTACCTTGTCCTCTTTCATTCCTCGTCCTCTTTCCAACGTAGACAATTCCTAGACAACTCCCTGACAATTATTCCCAGACAACTCCCTGACAATTATTCCCAGACAATTCCCAGATAACTCCCAGACAATTCTCAGATAATTCTCAGACAACTCCCAGACAATTCCTGACAATTGCCAGAATATTCTGAAAACTTGTCCAGCGCCCATTTCTGTGAGGCCGGGTCAACCCCAGAAATGTAAGCAAAGTCAAGGACATTTTTTCATGCCTTAAGATGCATTGAGCATAGTGTGCAATAGTGTGTTCACAAATGTTTGCCCGCAGGTATAAAACTCCATAACAAGGTAACCAACTGAGGGGAAATTATGAGATTTAGCATATAACCTTATCATTATGTACATCCAACAAAAAATGTTTTGTTCTGGAGATTGCAACAGCAGATATCAATGTTTGTATATATGTGATATATAATTTACTGGTCAGAGATGAAGTGCATATTATGAAATGTATTACATCTTCACATGGAAATATTAGTGTTCAATAATGAATATTCTCCATGGTACCTTATGAGAACCACATCACGTAGTGGAACACGAGTGTGTTTAGGGGTGACGTGCATTACTGGAAACCAAGCTTGTTAGCATGAATTCAATACATTTTCGCCAAAACACCAAAGAAATTTTGCCGCTTTCCATGATTTCAGTTGCCTTTGGACCTATCAAAGACATATTCCTTGGGTATAAGTAAATATAAGACGGCTGGAAAAATTTCATAACGATACAATAGATACTTTTTTAAAAAGCTGAACTTGAGTGCGGGTAAACATTTGTGAATGCACTATGGACCCATAATTTTATACACAATTGGTACCCAGAGTGTGATATGGAGAGTATCACACCAACTACTTTTACTTCCCAAGACATTTCTTGGTAGCCAGTTTAGGCAAGTCAACATGGGGTTAAGTTTTAAAATTTGCCTCAATGTGGATCCGCACCGATGACCACTAGGCTTAAATTGGCCAGCGGTATAGCGATCCCCTGACCAGAAAGTAATGTGCTATAAATCAATATTAAAGTGCATTTTACAAGTTTTCTACTTTTCATCATAAATTTAGCTGTATGAAAAAAAAATTTGCAGTTTAGGGCATAGTGTGTCAATTCTTTATGTTGCTTTCAAATACTAAATAGTTAATGAGTGTTTGATGTTCAATGTTTCTTGAATTCTGTATTTGTAAAAGATTTCCTTATAGCAACTCTTATTTAAATTGTGTCCAAATTATTGTAAAAAATTATTATTATTATTGTTTAAAAAGTAGGAGGTTTTGCTCCATTAGATACCTAGATTCCTTAAAATCTTGCTTTTGTAGTAAAGCTAGATCCATTAAAATATTGCTTTTGTCGTAAACCTAGATTCATTAAAATCTTGCTTCATAACACTCCTAGATTAATTCAAATCTTATTTTATCAAATACATTAAGATCCTGGTTCAACCTTATGCCTAGATTAATTACAATCCTGTTTCTTCATATGCCTAGATTAATTAAAATCTTGTATTACTATGCCTAGAAATATTAAAATTCTATTTTATTTCACACACAAGTTCATTAATAAATGATATATAATACCTAGATTCATTAACATCCTTCATCGTATACCTAGATTCATTAAAATATTGCTTCATTGCATACCTATATTAATTAAAATGTTTCATTATAAACCTAGATTCATTACGATCTTGTTTTATTGTACACCTAGATTCATTAAAATCTTGCTTTCATCATATACCTAAATTCATTTCAAAATTGCGTTATTTTTAATCAAAACAGATGTTATATTTCACAAGTGTTCTTCGCCATATATTTTCTTTTGGCTGAGCTAAAACAAATTGTAAACATTCACATTTGTGTCTATTGTTCTCTCTCATCTATCCCCCTTTATGCCTCGTATTTATTCCAAATTATCTTTGGAGCATAGGCTCTTATTCTGTCTTTGCCATCTCTAGTAAGTCTTTCAAAGTCTGTGACATATTATCTCTCTCTTTTTTCTCTCTCTCTCTCCATTTCTTTATGTCTCGCGTTTTGTCTAAGATTAGCATCATAAGCGATGTGTGAATGAAAGAATGTATGACAGTATTAAGGCAAATGATTATCCCCCTTCCTCATGCTGTTTTTGTTTTATGTTTTTTAACTACAAAATGTTTGAACATTTTCTAGTACCAATTATAAGGTTGGATGGCTCCCAAAAATTCTACCACTTTTTGGGGACTGATTTTATTAAGAGCTATAATAACCCAATCCTGATGTACAGATGCAAATCATGGAAAATTAGCAGACAAGTGAAGGATTATTTGGAAATGCAGAATAGAAAAAGGGAGAGTGCATCATAAATGGGTAGAAAAAGTATTGAAGGTATCTTGAAGTAGGTTAATTCACAAAGATAATTGGTTACATGCATCAGAAGAAGATAGTCCACACGCTTTAGGCATGTCAGGAGATGGGGAAGGTTGGAGAACCCCATCACAACAGGAAAGTTAGAGGGGAAGAGAGGCAGGGGGAGGCCAAGATAGAAGGTGATGGAAAGTTTAACATCATGACATGGAGGATTATCAGTATTAGATATTATTGGTAGTACACAAGACAGAAGGTTGTAGACAGACATGATCACCCACGTCATACAGCATGGACAATATGAAGAAGAAGTTGGGAATTGAAAAACAGAAGGCTGTGAACAGCCATGATCGCCAATGTCCCACAGCATGGACTATAAGGTAAAGAAGTCAGGGATTGAAGTCTGCAAATGTAAATATGTTTTCATATTGGCTTTACTTTACACATGTAAGTACAGTGCTATCCTATGCAGTTAGCATGAAATATGTGAATGTAGTTATATTTTATACTGATTAAGTAAATTACATTTGTCCTGAGCAGTTTCTTAATATGAGTCCATCATGTGATAGAGCCATCATATTTTGTAGGCCTGAATTCATGGAAGCCTACACAGCCAATCCTTCGCTCATTTAGCAGATGACAAGCCCTCAATGACTGCGCTCATGACATTATCAGTGCAGTTCCCAATCAACTGTGCTAATACACCCATTTTTTTACTTATTGTCTGGGCTAGAATCATCCTGTATGTAATGCAACAGTCATAAACCATTCATACAAGAGGGGGCTTCAAATGAAAACCTTACATTTTTTTTTTGGTGAATATATTTTGAAAAAGTGCAGAACAAGTGTATCATTTTTCCATGTGGTCACCACTGCGTTCAATACAAGTTCTCCAGTGCCGATAAAGTGCTTGGATTCCTGTAGTGAAATATGCTCTGGGACCACTACTCTGTGTTCCTGACCCGGTCGTGAACAGTCTGTCACAGAAGTCACGCTGTAATGAAACTTGCTACTACACTCATACACTTGCTGGACTGACATTCAATCTCTGATGAATTTCTATAGATTTCACCCCTTCACTGATCAAGAACATGGATAAGAGAATGCTTCTCCTAATTGGTGAATGTCAAAAGTTGGAAAGCCATCCTTAAACTGTCCTTATGATGTCAGCATGTTCATTTGCACTGTGATATCACATGCTTAACACTCTTGACATCCTGAACCACAATATTGACAGGGTACGCGGTTCGTGACCTCACATACCCGCGTTCGAAACACAGCTGCAGCAAACCGTGATACACTGGTTTTTTACAAGATGGTATGGGTGCCGGTCGTTCAGAAAGTAATGGCAAACTACTGAACATACACTTGCCAAGACATCAACAACAGTAAAAAAAATGCTTGCATTGACTACAAACGTCTCGTAAAGGATATGCAACTAACTCTAACGAGACAATGGCATGGTTATTGTAATTTCTATCACACTTTTAAGGTTTTCATTTGAAGCCCCCTCATACAATTATTCTCTTTATCTGATGAAGCAATGCCAAAGAAGATCAAAACATCAGATTTCCAGGCAATAAGTGGGTATGCCATTCAAATAACTATTTGTGTCTTTTCTTCATTGACAGGAACAGCAAGCAAAGGGAAACAACAATGGGTATGGTTATATTGAACCATTCGAGGCATATTCCGATAATCAAATTTATGATGGAGAATATGTTCACAGAGGAGATGATTTGATTCCAGAGAGGTCGGTAGCTATCTCTGTGAGGAGATTCTGTCTTGTTTGTGTCTAATTCATTAACTACGAACGAATGAGTGAACTTTAGTTTCAAAGGGTCATAAATTAGGCATATTAGTCCGTCATGAATATCAAGAAAACGGTAAGAATGATAATATCACAGATAAAAAGTGCCACCAAAATGTGAAATGGAAATAGAGGGACAAAATTCTTCACCAAGTGCATAATTTTAAATACCTAGGGACAATTATAACATCACATGGATGATGCACAACAGAGATTAAGAACAGAATAGGGCAAGCAAAAGCTGCATTTCAGAAAATGAGTGTATCTTATGCAATAAGTCACTATCATTGAATCTAAGAAAGATAGTGCTAAAATGCTATATAGAACCTGTTATGCTGTATGGCAGCGAATCTTGGAATATAAATGAACAAATTAGGAAGAACATGAAAGCAACAGAGATGTGGTTCTTGAGGCTAATGTGAATTCCGGGGACTGCCAGAGTAACTAACAACGATTGCCTGAAACAGGCTAATGAAACTAGAACATTATATACAATAATAATAATGAGACACACAGCTTTCTTTGGTCATGTGATAAGAAGAGAAACATTAGAGAACATTGTGACGACTGGAAAGATCAAGAGGAAGACAGGCAGGGCAGACCAAGAGAAATGATGCTGGATGGATTGAGTCGGTGGCATGGAGGAATATCATCAGCAGAGTTGATCCAGAACACCAAAGACTGAGATCCGCAAGAAATTTGTTGGTATTGGATAGGACACACACTGAAACAACCTGATAATGCAGGGTGTTTGTAAAGTCTCACTGCACTGTGTAGAACAAATGTGAAAAATGAATTACATGATGTCATCAAAAAATGTGCTTAAATATTCATTAAATTAGTTACAATATAGGACACAAACTGATACAACTTGATAATAGTATAAGTGGATAATAGTACAATAGTCACTGCTATGGTCTTATGCTGTTTTAGGGGAAGCTGGAAAATACTAAAGAAGTAATCACTATAACAGGTATTGGAAATATACACCACAGGCTTCAAGACATATTGTACATGTATTTTTCTTATTTTCAAATACCTTCTGCAAAGTGTCTGTTGTTATCTTTTGAATGGTAATTCTAATTGCTTCTTCCGTTGATAACACCATTCTGTTTGGAGTGCAAAGATTTACTCCAGGAGACGACAGTCATTTGCTACATTTCGCTTCAGGATGGATTGTGGAGTGCATTTTTTAATGACATTAATCAATCGATCAATCATGTGCCATGCCGGAAAGCGTGGGCAGTCATGACTTGCCATTTCACTCGATCACCAGAGTCGTGCATCAGCTCAGTATTCCTGTCTCGACCATGCCATGTGGCCAAGCTATCCAGGTATCTACTTCTCGGTCTTTCCCTTGTTCTCTTCTTTTCGATCTTGCCAGTTGTCACTAAATTCTCCAATCCATTTCTTCTCATAACATGTCCAAAAAATGTTGACTGTCTATGTCTAATTTCTCTAATCAATTTACAATTTTCATTTTCAATGACATCATGTACTTCATATTTCAAATTTGTTCTACATACCAAGTGTAGTGAGGCTTTACATACACCCATATAACTAGAAATTCCTGTCTCTGGGGCCCACATGGCAAATGAAGTGGGGAATGACTCACTGGGTAGCAGGAATAGGTTTAGCATTGGATAGAACACACACTGAGACAACTTGATAATAGTACAAGTGGATAATAGTACAATTGGATGTTAGTACAAGTGGATAATAGTACAAGTGGATAATAGTACAAGTGTGTAAGAGTACAAGTGGATAATAGTGCAAGTGGATAATAGTACAAGTAGTTAATAGTACAAGTGGATAATAGTACAAGTGGATAAGAGTGCAAGTAGATAATAGTACAAGTGGATGTTAGTACAAGTGGATGATAGTACTAGTGGGTAATAGCACAAATGGGTAATAGCACAAGTGAATAATAGCACAAGTGGATAATAGTACAAGTGGATAATAGTGCAAGTGGATAATAGTGCAAGTAGATAATAGTACAAGTAGATAATAGTGCAAGTGGATAATAGTACAAGTAGTTAATAGTACAAGTGGATAATAGTACAAGTGGATAAGAGTGCAAGTAGATAATAGTACAAGTGGATGTTAGTACAAGTGGATGATAGTACTAGTGGGTAATAGCACAAATGGGTAATAGCACAAGTGAATAATAGTACAAGTGGATAATAGTGCAAGTGGATAATAGTGCAAGTAGATAATAGTACAAGTAGATAATAGTACAAGTGGATAATAGTGCAAGTAGATAATAGTACAAGTAGATAATAGTACAAGTGGATAATAGTACAAGTAGATAATAGTACAAGTGGATAATAGTACAAGTAGATAATAGTACAAGTGGATAATAGTACAAGTAGACAAAAGAACATGTAGTTAATAGTACAAGTGCATAACAGTACAAGTATATGATAGTACAAGTGGATAATAGTACAAGTGGATAATAGTACAAGCGGATAATAGTACAAGTGGATGATAGTACAAGTGGATGATAGTACAAGTGGATGATAGTACAAGTGGATGATAGTACAAGTGGATAACAGTACAACTAAAAAATCCTACCTCTAGAACCAGCTTGGCAAACAAAGTGGAGGTAGACGTAAAAACACATGAAGAGAATTAAGTGCTGAAGATGAATAATATGGGGAAGACATGGAAGTAGCTACCAAAGACAGCAAAAGATAGGATGACTTTATGTGAATTCTTTAAGAATCTATGCCCCAGTAGAAATTAAATAACTGAAGAAGAAGATGCATTGATCAACAAAAATGATTGCACATTATTATGAAGAATGTTGGATGAGTCATTTCTTTTTCCAGTCTTTTCTGCCAGTTTGTTTTTTTAAATCTTGTTTCTCATAAACTTTTTATCTATTAGAAACTTTTTCATTTGCAATTTCAGATTGGATCCAGCTTATAATACAGGAACAGCATACAGTATGAGTAGTTTCCGAAGAAGCAGCCATGATAGCACACCTCCCCCGACAATGACCCGCTTAACTTCCTTGCATATGAGTGACTCCAAACTGGCAACAGATGTATAGAAGCTCCTGATTTCTTGATAAATGAAGCCATGTTGTTTGTTTTCATACTTGGTTCAATAAGACAGTTTTATTTTCTCTGATTTTTGTATTCTTGTTCAGAGAGTCAGATAACTTAATCAAGATTGTTGTGTTGCTCTGTAAATCCATGAAAAATTGGTGCTGTTGATTGTGGTGGTAAATCTGGCTTGTTTAGTTGTACTGTTTTTTTTTAAATAAAATTTGGTGGAACTGCGGTAAAGCTGTGGAAATGTAACCAATATAAAATAATGCAAAGTAATGCAGCTTTACATAACAGAATTACAACACATACAGGATGTTGCGGCGACTAGCCTTCATCAGCAAACAAATACATACACAAAACACAACGTATAATCATGGAGAAGCCCCCAAGTGACTACATTACGGCATAAGAATGAGATGAGAAGAATTTTTTTTTTTTAAATGTTTGCATATCCTTTACAGGACATTGCTGTCAACATCAGCATCTTTCAGCTGATTGTTGATTTCTTGGCAAGATTATGCTCAGTTGTTTGCCATTGCTTTCTGAGCAGCCGGTTCACATACCCCGTAAGTTACAGACTCGATTCGAACTACTGCTGATTCTCACCGTTGTCACGTTACTTAAGAGAGTATACGAGATTACGGAGAAAAGTCGCTAACCTCTAGGCCAGGAAGCTGGTGAGAAGAATAAAAAGATGAAAAAAATTATTTGCTACTCATCTCAAAATCCCAGACCATGATACAGTATCACAGCCTGGTATTCTGAGATGAGTAGCAAATAATTTTTTTTTTTCATTTTCATTTTCTCCTCATTGTTCTCATTTGTTTTGTTTGTTTTTTTGCATCTTTTTATTCTTCTCATCTTGTTCTTGGGCTATAATGTAGTCACTTGGGGGTCATCTCCGTGATTATATGTTGTGTTTTGTGTGTGTGTGTGTGTTTGCTGATGAAGGCTAGTTGCTGCAACATCCAGTATGTTTCATAATTCTATTCTGTAAAGCTACATTACTTTGAGTTATTTTATATTATATTTTTTATAATAAGATGTCAAATGTCAGTAGATAAAGCACCATTGCCATAAGGTGTATTTGACATGTGGTGCTAGACTCATATTTGTGTAGACAAACTGGCATGATGTGGTCAGATTCACAATTGTTGCTTTATTCCATATTTCTATAAACAAACCGGCATGATGTGGTCAGATTCATGATCGTTGCTTTGTTCCCTAACTCATTTCCTGGTACACATTGTAGGCTAGACCAACTTACAACTAGATCAACAACAATTTAAAAAACCTGAATCTGCCCTCAATATGGATTGAACCCATGACCACGGTGTTAATAGGCAAATGTCTAGCCATATGCTACCACAGGTTCTAAGATTGTAGTTAAACAGAGTCAGTTGCATATCCTTTGCAGGACGTCACATTCAATCCTATCATATTTTGTCTGTTTGTGATTTCTTGGCAAGTTTACATTCAGTAGTTTGCCTTTGCTTTCTAAATGTCTGGCACACATACCATTTTTTAAACACTAACGCAAGGTGGTCTGCTTCAAAATCGCCCGCAGCTATGTTTTGTATGCTGTATGCAGGATTATGAACTGCGGCCGTAACCCCTTCGCCATGGAGCCGGCAAGATTGTAATAGTTCTCTGTAAATCTATGAAGAACGGGTATTGTTTGTGGTGGGATGTCTAACTTATTTAATCGTACTGTATTTAAAACAAGATATCATACATACAAATGGAAATCCTATCATCATTGTTGGGCATAGAACCAAGCAAGTACCGTAAAATCTTGGATAATCTTGTGTAATTTGAAGAGAAGATTAGAATACAAAAGTGTGCACTATACTCAAGATTTTATGTTAGTTGCACAGTCACAAGATCTTCAAATATTTAGGAGCCACAGTAATTATTGGCTAATGCATTTATGTGTCAACCCAGTTCTTGCCATCAGGGCATTTTTCTATGATTATAAAGCTATGAAGTCAACCCAATCTCATCAGATGAGTACCAGAAAATGTAAATGTGAGGATTTTGGAGTGAATGACCATATCACACAGTTAGTGCCAATTAGTTAAAAAAATTATCTAGCAAACTTAACCCCAAGGATGTTGGATGTCCTCATTTTTGGTGTTGGATTTTTCTCTTTCTTTGGGATTTCATTTATAGAAGAAATTTAAGGATACTAAAAACAATGGGAATTGAAACGCAGAAGCCACAAACAATATGTTGCATGATTTATTGCCTGGTATATTTGCATATTTTAACTGATTAAGTGCCATGGGATGATTAATCATCTTAAGTAACTTCCTGTAACTGCCATGGGCTTATATATCACCAACATGTCTGCTACCATATTAACAACGTTTTAGACATAATTGTGAGATGCGATGCCCCTACTTTACATTTTCAACCATCCATTTTTGTTTTGTTGAAACTTGCTTTTCTGTTTGGCACTGAATCTGTTGTTTCAACTACAGTATAATTAATTTATTCACTTCATAGGATATGTAACTCTGCAGTGTGCACCTGACGATATGCAGTGAAATATCATCATCATCAAGTGCCCTGCCACCTGGCGTAGGCATTCAAGGCTCTCCACAGATTTTGGCCTTTGGTGTTCTGGATCAACTCTGCTGATGATGTTCCTCCATGCCACTGTCTCAGTCCATCCAGCATCATTTCTCTGATTGGCCTCTGTCTCGTTTCCCCTTGATCTTTCCAGTTGTCACGATATCCTCCAATGCCTCTCTTCTCATCACATGACCAGAGAAATCTGGTTATCTTATTCTCATTGTTGAATATAATGTTCTAGTTTTATTAGCCTCTTTCATATATGTAACATATCATAAATCATGTAACATATAGTTTGTGGCTTCTCTGTTTAAATTTAAGAATAGTTATTTTCACAAGCGTTTAAAGCCATATTGATGTAATATAGTTGTTTAAAACAAAACATAAATACCATATGCAGGAACCTGCTGTGGTTGAAGTATAAGGGACTATCACAGTTAAGAAGGTCTGAGTGCAGGGAATATAGGGGATCAATGTCTCCCCTTCTTATCAATGAGTGCTGATGTCAAACCCAAACCCGGTCTTGTTTATTATACCATTATCATCATAATGCCCTAACCATTACATCAATGTGCCCAAAAAAAAGTCATAAAAGAATTATTTAATGCAAAACAGTGTATTTCGTTAGTGAATTTAAACACAGAAGCCACAAACATTATGCTGCACGATTTATTGCCTGGCATATTTTGCTGCATCTAATCAGGTGCATACTGTAGAGATAATACGATATATAATTCTTGCAGGATGCACCTGATGAGATGCAGTGAAATATGCCAGGCAATAAATCATGGTACATATTTTTTGTGGCTTCTGTGTGTAAATTATTGAATAATTACTTGACTCCCTTCACCCGCCTCAACAGCTGGCTCTCCTCTCTTTAAGAATTCATACTCTAATCTTCTCTTTAAGAGTTTATACTCTAATCGTCTCTTTAAAAGTTCATACTCTAATCCTGTATTTAAGCATTTATACTCAAATCCTCTCTTTAAGAGTGTATTCTCTAATCTTCTCTTTAAGAGTTCAAACTCTAACCCTCTCTTAAAGAGTTTGTACTCTAATCCTCTTTTCAAGAGTGCACACTCTAATCCTCTTAAAAGCAATGTTGAAAAAGTACAGATAACGACAGTAAAAATGTAATGCTGTGTATCTTCTCTCCAGCAGCTTGTCCTGTTCAGAACTTTTCCCAGTAAGTTTTTCAAAATTCTTCTTTATCATAAGTCAGGTGTCCTGCCTCTGTTGCTGTCGTGTTTAAATGATCAACCCCATGTTTTCAGTACAGCCATATATAGGGTGTATTTTTAATGACTGTGTAGTGTTTGAAAATATTGCCAGTCCAAGTTTTGTATTCACCCTCTGTAAAGTTCATGCAACATAATAGGTCAATACAAAATTTGGACGGGCAATAGTTTCAAACACTGCACAGTCATTAAAAATATATGCTGTACAATTGTAGCTGTCCATATTTTCAGCTATATACACTTTAGCTGTTTGTTGTTTGTTGTTGTTGTTTTTTTTTTGGTTTTATATTCATATCTCAGTTGGTCTTGTTAACCCACTGTTAGCAACTATAAATCTATATTTTATTATATTTTGCTTGCATTCGGTTTTCCATCAGATATTTATATGTGTGCATATGAACCTGTGTGTGCTGTGTATTTAGAAATATTGAAATGTGTAGTCTGAAAATAAAGTGTTATTTTCCGTTTTCAAATTGCACACTTCTACAGTCCTTTTAACTCCTTTTGCCATAGATTATTGGTGTATTTAAATAAAAACACTCTTGGTCTGAGTGAGTTTACAAAATGGGATTTATCAGGTAAGAGGATTGTTTTCGTTGCACCGGATTTTATCCTATATGGCTCAATCTCTGTCTGCAGAGAGGACTGCTCAAAGAGTCATACAAATTCTGTACTTCAGCGGCAAGCCCCAGAAGTCTCCGGAGAAAATTGCACTCGTGAACCAAATGATATAGCCTAGAAATTAACCCACAACTTTTGTAACGTGAGGCAGGAAGCATAACCACTTCACACCCTGGCTGTGTGAATTAAAGTAATAACTATGGCTGAAAGAGTTAACACAGCACCTGGGGAACAATACAAATAACTTAGCAATCCACTGAAAACAAAAAAGTGGAATTTGTAAGCTTTTCTAGGAAACAATCTTTTACTCATCTCACCTTATAATGATAATTACACTGGGAATTCCCATGGCAAAGTGGTTAGGCTGTCTGCCTCATGCTCCAAAGATTGTGGGTTTGATTCCGGCTTACATCATTCAGTTCACGGGCGCTATTTCCTCACAGACTCCTGGGGATCGCAAATGGAGTCATAGAGTTAATGCTTTTGGCAGCCACTTCAGTAGGCCTCTGTGTGGAAAGAAACCAAGCTATTCTGGAGGACAAAACTCAATGCTATGAGGTCTATCTTGTTGCCTTGTAAACTCTTTTAAGAAAATTGCACAGAATATTCCACGACTTGTGAAATACTGCTTTAGCTTGGTCTATACTACATTTAAAATCTGTAACACATATCTACAGTTATCAAAGTACCCTAATATTTTAATATATTGACTTCTTTCAGGATAGTTCTGTTCACATTGATGTTGCATTTGCAAAGACATTTTTGTAATTACCATTACTTTTTTTATTTAGACTATGACCTTTCAAACTCACTGTATGGTCCCTAAACCAGAAGCAATGTATCAGTAATTTCATATGAGCTATCCAAGATTAGATAACTCAGCAGCTTTGATACAGATGTTTGAGAATTATCTTTCCTTGAAAGTTATCTTTATAATTAGCTATTTAAGAATGTCCCTGTGTTTTTGCAGAATTTGTGTCTTTTGTCTATCTTAGTTGTTAAAGTAGAATGAAAGTGTAAATGCAAGTTTTGCTATATAAAAGAAGTATTTAAAAGTAGCATGATGTAGCAGGACTTTTGCAGAAGGTCGCTCTCATCATCTCTATAAAGTTTCTTGATCTCTTGATATTTCTTCTGCCTCATGCACCGACATGTTTCATTCTTAAGTTGTCTGCAGTGTCTTGTATCAATCCTCATGATGTTTGACATTTGCTTCTCTTTACAGTAACCATGCTTTCCATGACTGTTCTTTTCATTTTGAATTTCTTGGTATGAATAATGTGGTAGTTTCCCCTTGCTTTCCACTTCCACATGATTATGACTATGTCCTCACCCCTTAGCAACTTTTTGGGCTGCCAAGGAAAGTTAGTTTCTTGTAAAAACATTGATAATTTACAGATATCCTGTGAAACAAAGATAATGTACAAGAACTACATAAAACAAAGATAATGTACAGGAACTACATAAAACAAAGATAATGTACAAGCACTACATTAAACAAATTTAGTTTACATGCAACATGTAAAACTGATCTAGCTCATTGACCCAATTGATACAAAGTTCATATACAGATACTCTGTAAAACTAAAATAAACTACAGGTCCCTTATAAAACACTGATACATTTACACCATGTGAAACAATGGAATTCACTGAAAATCTTGTAAAAACATTGATAATTTACAGACATCCTGTAAAACAAAGATAATTTACAAACAATGTAACACCATGTAGGCCTACTTAATTTGTGAGTGAGCAAGTGTAAGCAAATAAATAAGTGAATGTTTGTAAATACAATCCTTTTGCCTTACATGTTAATTGTCATAAAAACATGTTTAATTATTGAACTTTTCATAGGTATATAAGTATGACTTTATGCATCTACATATGTTGTACGAGTGTTTCATGACTATATGGTAAATTATTTGACAGTGTTTTTTTTTTTCCATTTGAAAAACAAGAACAATAAGGTAAAAAGTTGTTGGTATGAATAATTTTGAAAAGTGTTTCTATAATGTAAAATCATCAGTTGATATATGCTGTTATGCTTGATATGTAACATCTTTTCTCTTCTTACTCCATCTATCATCATACAATTTTTATCCCATTGCAATTTTATGTGTTTGAAATGTTAATAATTGTCTTATAATCTTTGTCACATAATGTATTGGAACAGATTTGTATATTTGTATATAACCTACATTGTTGGTGTGATTTATAAAAGTAACATTTGGTTGCTAAAGCATGAAAAGTCCTGGTCAGTTTTGTGCCATGTTCATAAAATTTGTATTTGGTTTTTTCAATTCAGAAAGTTGTGTAGAAATCATGTATATAGAATAGATATGAATATTATTCATACTTTACTGATTACCAAGAATCCCTGCAGCAGGCCTAAGAGAATCCACATGTTCTTGTTTTCTTTAGCAGAGTCAGAAAGCAATTGTTTTGTGGTGCTTCAGAAGCAAACAACTGATTGAGCACACTTGCCTTTATCTGCCTGATTCTGCTACAAGAAATGGCATTTTCCAGTAGTATACTCTCCTCTCATACTCGAGTAGTTATTGGACTTCTAGTCTTCTCGGATCAGGGCGATGATTAACACTGGAGTGGAGTTAGTGGAACTGCATAAAAGCTTTAAAAATACAATGAATTAATCATCAAACTATGAAAAGCAGATGTAAGCTTTACAAGAACACAAACACAAGTAACAGAATGGACATTGCAGCCAATGCTTTTGTCAGCAGACAAACTACAAACACACACTGGTACAACTATATGAAAAAACATTAGAATCATACCCCAAAAAATATGAGAACCAAACCCAAAAACATGAGAAACATACCCAAATTTTAAAAAAAACATTAGAATCATATCCAAAAAAACAAACACGAGAATTATGCCCAAAAAAATTAGAATCATACACAAAAACATTAGAATCAAACCCAAAAAACATGAGAATCATACCCAAAGAAATGTGAGAATCATACCCAAAAATACACACATGAGAATAATACCCTAAGGAACATGAGAATCATACCCAAAAGAATATGAGAATCATGCCCCAAAATAAAATATAACAGTTATACCCAAATAAATGTAACAATTAAACCCAAAGAAACATGACAAGCATACACAAAACAAAAACATAAGAATCATACCAAAAGAAAAACATAAGAATCATACCCAAAAAACATAAAAAACACACACACGCAAAAACATAAGAATCATACTCAAAACAACATTACAGCCATACCAAAAAAACATAACAACCATACCCCCCCCCCCCCCCCAAAAAAAAATTGTACCCCAAAAAATAACAAAAATCATACCCAAAAAAACCATAATAATACCCCAAAAACACAAAAAGCATACTCCAAAAAACACAACAATCATACCCAAAAAAACATAACTATCATATCAAAAAAAAAAAAAAAATAACAATCATACCCCAAAAAACAACATGAAAATCATACACATGGGTTTCATGTCCAGCCCACAACAAGGATACAGATTAATAACTTTTATATTTATTTTTTCATGTAGTTGTATCGGTGTGTGCTTGTTGTTTCTATGCTGATGAAGGTTTTGACTGCAACATCCTTTTGTTACTTGTAATTGTGTTCTAATCAAGCTACCATCTACTTCTCATTTTTTGGTGATTCATTCAGATTAGAGTGAAAAACTAGCAGGACTCTTGCTTTTGTTGCGCAAGTGGTTTTTTTTTTTTTTTATATGTGCTTGCTCACTTAGAACTCAAGCATAGTCCATACACACTACTTCTAGTAGCACTGGACTGATTGTTATATGTGGATTAGCTTGCCATATTACCAGTGTCTCTTGCCATCAGGCGAACTCACTCCGAATTCTCAGTTACTATGTTATTTAGTGCATGCAGTACTGCCAAGATCCTCTTTCTTTCTGTCCAAAATACCCTCTCTATCTTTCAGTAGCATTTCATGTCAAATGATGTGATCCAACTTACGTAATTTTATCATGTAAAATGTAAATGTGCAATAATTAACGAGGAATGCATTGTTTGATATATGCATCTTAGAATCACTTAAACAATTGAACATGGTCAATTATATTTATTTTTTAATTATTTTGTTGTATTGTAATTGGTGAATCACCATAGCAAAAGCTGCTATTTGCAAGATGGAGACATTCTTACCATTAATAAGCTGTCGCTTGCAGTGAGACAGAGTGTTAAAGTGTTATGTAGATTCTGTTCTGTTAAAATGCTATATAGATTCTGTACTGTTAAAATGCTATATAGATTCTGAACTGATAAAGTCCTATATAGATTGTGTACAGTTAAAGTGCTATATAGATTCTTTAATGTTAAAGTGCTATATAGGTTCTGCACTGTTAAAGTGCTATATAGATTATGTATGGTTAAAATGATATATAGATTATGTACTGTTAAAGTGCTATATAGATTATATGCTGTTAAAATGCTATAAAGATTATGTACTGTTAAAGTGCTATATAGATTCTTTACTATTAAAGTGCTATATAGATTCTGTACTGTTAAAGTGCTATATAGATTCTGTACTGTTAAAGTGCTATACAGATTCTGCACTGTTAAAGTGCTATATAGATTCTGTACTGTTAAAGTGCTATATAGTTTCTGGACTGTTAAAGTGCTAAATAGATTCTGCACTGTTATTCAAACTTTACTTGTTCTTTGCAGAATTTTGCAGGGGTTGACTGCAACGTCCTGTAAAGGATATGCAACTAACTTTTTAAAACTAATTTGCCATTACTTCCTGAATGAAAAAAGAATGTTTAAATCCAACTGACTATGGTGTGGTATGAGAAGAGAATGTTTAAATCCAACTGACCATTGTGTGGAGTGAGCCCGCTGCCCCGCCATCAGCACACTGGTACGTAAAGGTGGCCTGGCATGGTACTGACCTCATCATCCAGGGAGTGCCCGGCATGGTACTGACCTCATCACCCAGGGAGTGCCTGGCATGGTACTGACCTCATCACCTAGCGAGTGCCTAGCATGATACTGACCTCATCACCCAGCGAGTTCCCAGCATGGTACTGACCTCATCACCCAGGGAGTGTGGGGCGTGGTACTGACCTCATCACCCAGGGAGTGTGGGGCATGGTACTGACCTCATCACCCAGGGAGTGTGGGGCATGGTACTGACCTCATCACCCAGGGAGTGTGGGGCATGGTACTGACCTCATCACCCAGGGAGTGTGGGGCATGGTACTGACCTCATCACCCAGGGAGTGTGGGGCATGGTACTGACCTCATCACCCAGGGAGTGTGGGGCATGGTACTGACCTCATCACCCAGGGAGTGTGGGGCATGGTACTGACCTCATCACCCAGGGAGTGTGGGGCATGGTACTGACCTCATCACCCAGGGAGTGTGGGGCATGGTACTGACCTCATCACCCAGGGAGTGCCCGGATGGTACTGACCTCATCACCCAGCGAGTGCCCAGCATGGCACTGACCTCATCACCCAGTGAGTGTGGGGCATGGTACTGACCTCATCACCCAGGGAGCGTGGGACATGGTACTGACCTCATCACCCAGGGAGTGCCAGGCATGCTACTGACCTCATCACCCTGCAAGTGCCCGGCATGGTACTGACCTCATCACCCAGCGAGTGCCTGGCATGATACTAACCTCATCACACAGCAAGTGCCTGGCATGGTACTGACCTCATCACCCAGCGAGTGCCTGGCATGGTACTGACCTCATCATCCAGGGAGTGTGGGGCATGGTACTGACCTCATCATCCAGGTAGTGCCCGGCATGGTACTGACCTCATCATCCAGGGAGTGTGGGGCATGATACTGACCTCATCACCCAGGGAGTGTGGGGATGGTACTGACCTCATCACCCAGGGAGTGTGGGGCATGGTACTGACCTCATCATTCAGGTAGTGCCCGGCATGGTACTGACCTCATCATCCAGGGAGTGTGCTTGGTCCATAAAAATGTGGGTCTAGCACTGTATGCCTGATGTGTCTTGAGATGTGATAATGATCTTTTACTTTGTACTTAACTTTGTTTGGAAGAATATCATTGAAAACGAGAGAGAAAACATTTGAACCTTTTATATGAACACGGTGATGTCATATGGCCGTTCACGTTTGACATGCTCCATAGAGTAATCTGAGATGAATGTTGGAATTTCTTGGTCTGTCTGTGTAATTAACGACGATTACCTGAAAGAGGCTAATGAAACTAGAACATAAAGTCAACAGGGTCGACTTCATTGCACTGGGTTTTTATCCCATATGGTTCAGTCTCTTTCCGCAGCACTGAAAGCATTACACAAAGCACGGACTCTGTAGCTCCAGCGATGACCCCCAGGAGTCTCAGAAAAAAATGCACTCGTGAACCGAAGGACGCGTCCCGGAATCGAATCCACAACCTTCGGAGCCCGGGGCAGACGGCTTGACCACTTTCCACAGGAAAATCGTGACAACAGGAAAGATCAAGGTGAAAAGAGTCAGAGGCAGACCAAGAGAAATGATGCTAGAAGGACATCAAGTAATGAGATCTGTGGAGAGACACGAACCGCTATGCCAGCTGGCAGGGCACATGATGATAATGATGATCTAATAAAAATGGGGATTTCCATGGCAAAGTGGTTCTGCCATCAGCCTCATGATCACAAAAGTGTGGTTCCATTTATGAACATTGTCATCCAATTCTTGAGTGCAGCATTTTCAGAGACCCCTGGGGGTCATTGCTGGAGCTTTCGGCAGGTGGGTAGCTGCTGTGCAGAGAGAGAGAGAGACTGAGCTACATAGGATTAAACACTCAGTGCACTGAGGTTGCCTATTAACCTTATTTTTAATCATGTAAAAAACATGATTTTGTTTGTAAAGAAGTTGTTTTAATAGTATCATATGTCAGGGGTTCTGTCAATTTGAGGCTTTATTTGTGTATCTGTGGTTGTGTGTGTTAGTAAATGTGATTTTAGGTAGGTGTAAGTGTGTGCGTGCGATCTGGAGCTAATAATCTAATTAACTGAAATTTTGTTTGTAAAGAATAGCTTTTTTTTTTTTAAAACATAGAACCAAATGTCAGGAGTTCTTTCAAATGGAGACTATATTTGTGTCTCCTGCTTTGTGTGTTGATCAATGTTTAAAGCCATAACCTTCAGAGTGTGAGGCAGCAGTGTAACCACTTCACTGCGGAGACTCTCATCATTTGAAGGTGAGCTATGGTAATAATGGCTAGCATGTCTGCCTGCCACCCAAATGGCCATATGTTCAAATCCTCATGGAGATAAAAATCATTTTATCTGATCTGGGCAGCTCCCGGCTCAACTCAACCTAAAATTATTACCAGGAAATATTCAGGGAAATAAAAGTGGCTAACAGGTATTCACCATATCATCCATCAAAAGTTCATTGGCCGATATAAATAGGGAATTAGCACCATATACCCTGAGGCCTCAATATGTGTTCAGGGTCCTTATTTTTTTCACTTAATGTAATGTGAGTTTTATTTTAGTCATATTCTTCCGAGTGAGTGTGTGGTGTTGTGTGTGCCACACTGCAGTCTTATCAAACGCCTAGGATATCAAACTGCAATGATACCAGACTGTAATGTTATCACACTCCTATGATATCAAACTACAATGAAGCCAGACTGCAATGATATCAAACTGCAATAATATCGGTATAGCTTACCTGAGAGGAATTAAAATGGTGTAGTGGATAGCACAGTTAACCTACCAATAAAGGGTTCCTATGGTGAGTGTATGGTTATGTGTGTGCCACACTGCAGTGTTATCACACTCCTATGATATCAATCTGCAATGTTATCACACACCTATGGTATCAAACTGCAATGATACCAGACTGTTATGATATCAAACTCCTGTGATATCAAACTGTAAAGATACCAAGCTGCAATGTTATCAAACATCTATGATATCAAACTGCAATGATACCAGGCTGTAATGATATCAAACTGCAATGATACCAGACTGCAATGATATCAAACTGCAATGATACCAGGCTGTAATGACATCAAACTCCAGTGATATCAAGCTGCAATGATATCAAACTCCTGTGATATCAAGCTGCAATGATACCAGATTGTAATGATATCAAACTCCTGTGATATCAAACTGCAATAATATAGATATTATCTACCTGAGAAAAATCAAAATGGTATAGCTGCTAGCACAGCGACCTGCCAATACAGTGGTCTAAGACAAACCTCAATTGAGGAAGATTTAGATTCTGACTGCCTGCAGCTTTATGCCTGACTCAGTCTTGCAAGGTCATTACCAGATGTGTTCCCTTGGGATACCAAGGTATCGTGGGTGGGTTACGTTCGTTTGAGGCTACTCGGCACTGAGTGCATCTCATGTCTTCTGACATTGTAGAAGGTGGTATTTACCTTATTACCACCATCATTATCATTATCTTTATATGCATCATTAGCATTATTATCAACTCCTTCATTGTCATTATCACCACCACCTTCATTGTCATTATCATCGTTGTCATTATCATCATTGTCATTATCATCATTCCATTTTCATCATTATCATCAGCTCCATCATTATCATTACCATCACCATTATCATCACCTCCATCATTGTCACTATCACTGCAATCATTGTTCTCTCATTGCCATAATCATAAGCATCATCATCAGCACTGCTGTCTTTATAAAATCATGATCATCAGCATCACAATAAATATCACCATCACCATATCATCACACTTACCATCATTATCACCATCACCATCAGCATCATCATCATCATCATCACCATTATTATCACCAACACCATCATTATCCTCATCACCATCATTATCATCATTATCACCATTATCATCATGACAACACTTATCATCATCACCACTGTCATTATCATCATCATCATCACCATCAGCCTAACACCAATCTCCCTCATTCACCTGTTACCACATATTCAGTACGCTATAGCGTCATCATTCCTTGCTTCCCCAGTGGGCCCTGCTAACACCCGGACATCCTCAATACTGTACTTAAATAAAAATCATCTGGCATGACCTGTCTTTGAACCACTGTGTTAGTAGGTCAACACGTTACCCACTTCACCACAACATCTCCTAATTGTTGATATCAATCAATATGAATGTCCTATGATATATTATTTATTGTGCTGACTGGGAAACTCTCTATAACACACAATATATGTTGGTTTATATATGTGTACATCTTTATGTTCTCAGTGATGAAATCATATATATGTCATTTATTATCTCGTATGATTTTAATTTCCCCATCACTACTCACCTGCCATATCAAGATATAAATAAACTGTTTGAGCTGACATGTTGTTACTGTTCGTTTGTTTACTTGTTTATTTTTTGTCTTTGTTGTTTATTTCTTGTAAATATTTTTGTTCAATTCCTTGTACATCACTACCCATCACCAGCAATCAGGTTTTACTTTTTAAAGCGTGTGTACTTTGTGTGACGTTGCAACCACCTGTATTGGCTTTTTGTGATTTTACTAGACAAATTTACGTCCAGTAGTTTGCCATGGCTTTCTGAACAAGAATTCAACATTTAAGAGCATCTGACTGGCGTGTGCACGAACCCACTACACTAACATCAGAAAGGAAAGTGTAAGTAAGTTAGACCTCTCAGCCATACCAATCTCTGCAAGCAGATTAAAGTAACATTTGAGAGACCATTCATCTTTCCCGTGGCAACATAGTGATGTGAGTCTTCGACCATTTCGCGATCACTAAAGTTAATCTCTCTCTACAGCACAAAGTTTGGGCTGAATTTAGAGTTCATGTGTTGCCCATTAAAAGAACAGAAACATACAAATACCTGGGTACAATCTTCAACTGCTCCAACATAATAAGGGAAGAAATACAAGCTAGAATCAACCCTGGAAATAAGATATACTATGCAATACAACATCTGCTAAAATCAAATGCGCTATCTCGTAACACCAAGATCACAATATACAAAACACTGATCAGACCAGTTGTGCTGTATGACAGTGAAACCTGGAGTACAACTAAAGGAGACGAAGCCTTGTTACAAACCTTTGAGAACAAAGTCTTAAGACGCATCTTTGGGCCCATTAGGGATACAAGTAGTAAAAACTCCGACGCGGAGCAATCACGGCAGGGGGCTTCTGATCATCAGAAGTAAACCCCTTTCCTCAAGCATTTCAGACACATTAATTTCTTAATACTTTCTAGGGGCGGTCCCGTCCGGGTCATGACTCCCGGACGTCTGTCCCCTGTCGTGGAGAGGTATGGTAACATTAGTTATCCTTGATTTTTAGATGTTACGCTTTCACTTAGCTGTTACCTTGTCCACTCTCGGCCTTTCCTCTTCCAGTGGGGAAAGTCCGTGCAGTCTGTACTCGCCCCTTAAGTACATGTGGTCGTGGGGATTCAGCCTCTTCCCCCGCCACGGCCTCGTCTACTCCATTTGTCACCGTTCTTCGTATCCCGTTCACGGCGCCGCACTCAGTCAGGGAGCCGGCTCTCCTCTTACGTTCACATATGACTACTGGCAGGACCGACCAGATATCTATCGGACAGACGGACTATTCACTCACCACTGGACGCCTACCGACGAGCTTTCAAGCTACGCCGGCAGGACTGACCGAAAAGCTATACCAGCTTACTGACTGCAGGCCCACTACTCATAGAGAGAGAGAGAGAGAGAGAGAGAGAGAGAGAGAGAGAGAGAGAGAGAGAGAGAGAGAGAGAGAGAGAGAGAGAGAGAGAGAGAGAGAGAGAGAGAGAGAGAGGGAGCGCTTATAAAGACGTGTCCTCTTTCTTCTGCTCAAACCACGCCGTTGGTCTTTGCAGTTGACTGAGTGCGGCTTTCGATCATCGCTATGGATGTAAGACTTCGGCCGACATTTATACAGTTAGACTGCACTCGGACTCACCTTTCACGCTCGGAGGAAAGGCTAAAGAGCTGACACGAGACAGTTGAAAGTTCGTGGTCATGATTGAGAAATTGTTTGGTTCTGCAGTTGCCAGCTTCTAACCACACTAGTTTCGAGACTCATTCCATTCTAGATTCCGACAATTCCATATCCAGCACGAGGCCCTTTCGGCCGCCTCACACAGTCGTTTTTGGGCACGAGTTCTTGCTTGCCCCTTCATTCCCATTCGCTTCAGCATGTCAAACACGGAGTGAGAGACCATCCCCCTAGCGCCAATCTCAATCGGCGAAGAACCTGACAGTGTTACCCTCCCGCCTAAGGCTTGCGACCATGCCATCATACTTTGCCACCTTAAACGCATGTTGCTCCTCAATATTGCTCTCGTACGGGACAGTCAGCTCAATCAGCGTTAGCTGCTGGGCTGACGAGTAGCTAATTACGATGTCTGGTCGCAGTCCAAACTTTCGGACCACCTCAGGGTATTTGCTACGGCCCTTCAGGTCTACGGTCAGGTCCCAGTTACTCGCACCGTCAAAAACGGTAGCAAGCGGCAAGTCGTCAGCTTTACCCTTTTTCCGCTCTTCCTGGACAAAGGAAATCTCCATCGGCTTCGGTCTGTACCCCTCTTTGTTTGCTTTCATCTTGGCCCCGTCCAATATGGCGACCAACTCATTCAGGACTTTGTTGCGCCGCCAAGTATACCGACCTTGGGGTCAATGGAGAGTGGAAAAGAAGAAGCAACAAAGACATTTATGATCTGTTTAAGTCCCCGCTAATCACTGGTATCATGAAGGCTAATAGACTACAATGGCTGGGGCATATAGAAAGAATGGAAGATAATAGGGAAACAAAGCTCGCTAACACTCAGGACATAAATGACCGTAGACCCCGAGGTAGATCAATAAGGCGGTGGAGAGATAATATACATACAGGCCTACAAGTACTTGGAATCAGCGACTGGCAAGAGAAGGTCAACTAGAGAGACGAATGGAGACGGCGTGTATCTGCAGCAAAGAACCTCAATGGCACGGAATGCTGAAGAAGAAGAAGAAGAAGGAGGAGAAGAAGAAGAAGAAGAAGAAGAAGGAGGAGAAGAAGAAGAAGAAGAAGATGTGTTGCCCATGCAGCATGATTCCTCTATCGGCCTGCCTAGTTTACTCCAGAGGAAAGATAACACCAATACGTCTGGAACAGGACAAGCTGCAGAAGCTGTCAGATCAGCGAAGCAATGCTCTAACAGTCTGCTTGTTGGAGCTTCGATTCTAAACCAGTTGCCGACCACGGCTTAGGGCCCTGGTCTTCCCTGCGATGACATTTAGTCGTAGTGTACATTGCCTTACAAATGAATAATACTTGTAGCCTCCCAATTGTACTTCTGCACCCAAAGCCGTTAGCATAATAATGCAGGGTGTCAGGTTTGGTGTATATTGCCAAACAACATATAGTTAGTCTACTAACATATAGTTAGTTAGTCTACCTCAGAGTCAACGCAAACACACAACATCCACTGCATACTGAAATTAGGAAGGTGAAGGGCAGCAGGTTAAAAAGAGGAAGGTCGTTGATGGGTCAAGCGGAAGACATTTTTCAACAGGTGTGTTCACTGGAGGACTTAGAAACTGGCAAGGAGTGGGTACAAGTGCCAACAGATTTCGGTACGTCCTTTTCAGTTTGCATCCAACTAGACAGGAAATGCAGACAAGAAAATCCGGTTGCTGTGGAGGCGGAAGTACAAGCGTTGATTTTCGAGAATTCGTTAGACGGTGATGCTGTCATTTACACAGATGGGTCGGTCGTCCGACATGTGAGAAGCTTATGGACTTTTACGGCGCGGGCCGGAGAGAGAATTGTGAAGGAGGACTCTGGTGCTTTTAGTTGAGACCACAAGTAGCCCGACTATGGAAGTCATGGCAGTAAGTAAAGCAATAACATGGCTCGGGACACAACATTCACTAGGGCATGTGTCCTTAGCGACTCAATGAGCATACTCAGAGGATAGAGACGGGGTGGATCCAAAAACAGTGGTTGCTGTCTTTGGAGAGTTCTCGGCTGGCAAAGATTAGTTTCATCTTCGTGCCAGGTCATGCGGGAGTGCAAGGTAATGAGCTGGCTGACAAGCTCGCACGTAAAGCTACTGTGGAGGGCGGACGCGCCATGGACCAGGCTGACATTCTGAATGCGCTACGAGGAGTTAGACTTTTGCGAGAACCAAGTGATGACTGCGAATCTACAACCATGGTCAGATTGCGAGAACAGCAAATTAAAAAGAGGTGTGGCCAAACAAGAACACTACGCAGGAAGCCAAAGAAGATTGATAAACCAGCACAGAACTGGTGTCGTTAGCCGCTACACGCTGCGGGATTTCCTGAGTAGGGGATAATCTGTGTTAGTTTATTACTCTTTACATAGTTTATTACTCTTTACATTTGATGTTCTCGCATCCTAACCATCGGTTGTAGATTCACAGTCATCATTTGGTTCTACTACCAACGGGCGAATATTTAAAAAAATAATAAGGCCGGTTCATATGCATTAGTTGTTCAACACAAAATGCATGGTTTGGTATAGAATGAGGTTTTAATGGATGCTACAATGATAATATTACAGAAAAAGACACCGCAAGTGGAATGCTCGCATTCTCATGGTATGGATATACTCATTAGTAAACGTAAACAGAAATAATAAACAAAATAGTATGTTCACAGGACAAAAACGGTAATATAACTTGGTTATTTATAGCTTCATGTGTGAATACTTTCAATCTTCTACTTTGAGTATTTTCAACATCTCTTGTGTGTACAACAGAGCTGTGGCTCATTTACTCACCTTTACTGGAGCTAATATTGGTGATGATAATGTTTCTTTGTGAAGATAAGGTTTGAGTTCAGTATCGTTTACATATAGATAGACCAATCTTTACTGCTTGACACTGCCAATCTTTACGATGTTCACTAGATAATAGTGCCGATGTTCACTAGATAAGCTTCACGAGATGACAGTACCAATCTCCACCAGATAACACTACCAATCTTCATTAGATGATAGTTCCAATCTTCACTAGATGACAGTTCCAATCTTCACTAGATGACAGTACCAATCTTCACCAGACAACTACCATTCGTCGGCAGATAATAGTATGAATCTTCACTAGTTGAAACTCGTAGTACCAATCTTCATTAGACAACAGTACCAATCCCCACTAGATAACAGTACCCCCCCCCCCCCCACTACCACCTTAATGATCAGTTAAAAGGATATCACGTACGTTCTTTTTACCCTTGTCATAACACTTGGCGAGGAAAACGAGAACGGTTCATTCATGTTTCACTAAACCTAGACATCAATAAACCTGTCTATGGTTATGTTGTCTGTATTTATTCCTTTATTTTATGATCTAGTTTTGAATTGCCATACCTTCAATTGGCTATCTATGACATAATAAAAGAAAATCTTAGCTATGATAACTATGACATGAATATTATTGCACATTCGTATACGTATAAAGATATGTTTTCATTTCACATAATACAGTTCAGTGTAGAATTAAATGGATCTCTTTATAGTAAACGCCACATAAATTAGAAATAATAAAGATAACAATGTTATAATTATAATTATTATAATAACGTAAATAATGGAAATAGTAAACACTGCGAGTTAGACATGAGAGGATAAAAAGCAACATCAACCGTGTTCATATATTTACAATAAATATGTAACTCTTCCTTTATGAAGGAACCAACTGTTAAACTTTATGAAAGGCTACAACTTAAGACAAGAAAACAGCCCTTGAAGCTGCAAAATAAACATTGACAAATCTGTTGTTTGTGCAAGCAATGTACATATGACAAAACGTTAACAGGCAGTGCGTGCTGAATTCAACAATATTTTTTTACAGCTGTACATTTCAGTCTGGGTACTGTGGTTATAAGCCATTGCCTTAACTATGGCGTGCCAATTTTCACTGTATTCATTAACTTATGTTAAATATTTTAACACTTTCTGTCTTAGAGAGACTGAGTGGGCACTGAAGTGAATTATTCATGTAACTATCAAAGCTGATATCTTGAGAGCATTCTGGGATGCAGAATGAATTAATGACTCGAGGGATGAATGTGATTCTGCAATTTTGACCAGATTTTAAGAATATCAAATCAAATGGGGTCAGGTTAGACTAGAGCACCATGATGGAGGTCAAACGATGAATTGTCAACTAACACAAAACTGGTGTCTTCTGTGCTACAAGCTGAGGGAGACAATGAGGAGGGGATCTGAGTACTCATGGACTAATAGTTCGATGTGCATTGAGGATGATCTGTTGACTAACTAACTGACTAACTAACTGACTGACTAACTAACTGACTGACTAACTAGCTAACTAACTAGCTACTAATTAATTAACCCCATAACCCCCATGAACATAAATTGTACCTATTCCCTTATTGTAATCTTAAATGCTTTGATGCCTGTCTGTGTGTGTTTGTTTTTTTAACTTTTGTTTTATCGTGTCAATTGTGGAAATTTTGAGTTCAAAATGTTCTTTCCCCAGTTTTCTTTCGTTTAGATTCAAAATAATATTTTCCCGTTGTGAATTTGATTTTTTTTAAAATATCCAAAATTCGAAACGACGTTTTCCTTTAGTGAACTTACACATATCAGTATCAATGATATCACTGATTATCAGCCACAAACAATAGACTCCAATATAATAATAATAGTATAACAAGTAAGTGGCGTTTCCTATACTGCATTCGACGAACAATAAACAATTACTTAAATAAGTAATCGAGGCCATAACAATTAAGCATGTAAAACCAGGGTTGTGCAGAGATAAAAGATTTCACGGTACCGCGATGACTGGGGGGATAATATTGCTCCACATTCAAACAGTAGCAGAGACTGTGTGTTATGTATTTCAGCCAACAGATGAGTTATTCATTCACTTCGTATGATATATAACTCTGCAGTATGCACCTGACAAAATGCGGCGCAATATGTCGGGCATTAAATCATTTGTGGCTTCTATGTTTAAATGAAAATTTTACTATTAAAATTTCCTTTAGATGTCCTCATTGAATTAATTTCAGTTATTTCAAATACACAATCTCCCAATTTTTGAGTTTTATCTCCCGATAATACGTTCATTAACAATATTGTATTAAACTATGACATAACATATTTTAACTCTTAAAGTTAAATGTGGATTGCTGGATTTTAGTTCTTCTTCTTCTGCTGCGTTCATCCGGATTTTTTTTTTCGGATGTGACTGCGTTGTGCCTGTTTACAGCAGAGCTGCGTTCTCAGGCCGACACATCCGACTTCTGCGGGCATTTGTTGACTGGGTTAACCTTCCCGGGGATTTTAGTTCTAACAGCATGTCTACTTTTGCATTCCTGATTGTAAGTGTGAGGCAGAAAGAGAATGTTGGCTTCTTTACTTTGTGAAAGAATGCGTTATGGTTATCTATATCTACGCGGGCAAGTCAATACGTAAGTCACACAGATCTGTGGGATGGCAGGTAAATGTAGGTGGTGTTTTCTACAGGTGTCATTAGGTGACAGCAACATCGAACTTTATATTCCCGTTCGTCAGGTGGCGCTATGTATCTCATGCACATGCACAGCGCGTAAACAAAAGGGCAACTGTACTTGCGGAGTGTTCAACCAAAGAGCAACATGCTGTTGTGCGTTTTTTGTGGGCAAAAGGACTGACTGCAAAGGACATTCATAAGGAAAGGCTTCCTTTTTATGCTGACACATGTTTGTCCCGTAAAGCGGTGCGTAGCTGGGTAGAAACATTTTCTCAAGGACGCGAATGACGCCGAAGTTGAATGTGAAGTGATAATGTGGTTTAGAAAACAGAGGACGCAGTTCTATGCAGCCGGTTTGGGAGGACTAATAAATCGTTTAGTCGTTTTAGTCGTTTAGTCGTTGGATCAACATCACGGCACACGGTTTAACCCATAAGTGCTCCGTTTTCCTCCTAACTCAAACCTGAGTCTGGAGAAACTCAGCCCAATGCACGAACTCCGTTGCATCGGCGAGGATCCTGAAATACTTTGGGTAGATTTTTAACTCGAAATTTTGCCCGGGCAGCGCCATTAGGCTACTCTTTTTCGATTTCCAACTGCCAATGGATTTTTTACGTGCGCAACAATACACACGGGCGTCCGATCTCACTACCCAGAGACCAGGGGAAATTTTATTACTGGAAGTCCAGGTAGATTTTTTAAATAAATCCCGGTCCTCACCGGGGCCTGAACCCGGGACCTCCAGCACTTGAGGCGGACACCATACCTCGAGACCAGGACTAATAAAATGATGAGATAAGTGCATTAATGTTGGTGGAAATTATGTTGAGAAATAAAGGACAATGTATGTATAAAAATAAACTGGTTTCAAGTTGTTATCATATTTAGTTAATTTTCTACAGCCATGTTGTGTGACTTACTTATTGACTTCTCCTCGTACTTTAAGAATGAATATATAGGTGGTTCTCCATTGTCCACACATTCTCTATGTGTGGTTAGGTGACTTTCTCTTTAAGCTGAGCCTACGCTCTCTTTGCTCATTTGGTTAAGACGCCACTCCATTCTTCTTCTCTCTTTAAAACGCCTATTGGGGTACACACCCACAACACACAAGGCCCTTCAAGCCAAGCTCTCTGAAGACCAGTTCATGGTTGGTTGGACGCTGATTTTCCCCTACACAGTGTGAAGTAGCCACTCCCACACCAACCGTCTTGAGTCACCTTTTACGACCTACACAGGGGTTATCGTATTTGTCATCATCAAGTGCCATGCTGATAAACATAGGGTATTATGTTTTGCCATCTCACACAATCACCAGAACACGGATCAGCTCTGTATTCTTGTCTTTATTATGCTGTGTGGTCACACCATCCAGATATATATCTTTCTACTCTGTTCCTATGAATCTTGCCAGCTATCACTAAATTTTCAGCTCATGTATCTTCATAACTTCTTCCCAAAATCATGACTGTTTACGTCTAATTTCGCAAATCAATATGCAGTTTGCATTTGTTTCTTGTACGACTTGTTCATTTTGTTCTAGTTTGTCCGTCAATGGTATTCCTTACATTACAGTATTTAAAAATGTTTCATGCCATTTTGGGACGCGGTAGACACATTGGCAATCTATCTGTGCACTAAACTAAGATTATAACTAATAACAATTAACATTATGACGTTGGCGGCAATTTTCTTTGAATCCATGTTTGTCACATTATCGTGACCTACATTTGGTCATGCCATTGAGAAACCCATACCAGGCAGAAAAATAGATACATATCTGCACACCCTATACAAAGACAAATAAATACAGTAAAATAAATCACACTTTTGTAAACATTGAAACAATAAAAGGATTTAGTTTTAAAAGACACATATTCAATCATACCGTCCGAATGAAAGCAAAATATACATATGAAAATACCTGAACTTGTTTCGTCCTGTCATACATATATGAAGCAAATATAAGAACATTATGTGGATGCTAAGCATGGCTTAACAACGGCAACATTTCATCATTAATCAGTGAAACATTTACAGTTTTTTAGAGCATAATAAATTACATAGTTCTGTCCCAAGCGACTTGCTACTGTTTTTGAGTTTTCCAACTGCCGGATTGGACAAGCATCTAGAGTATTTCTAATTTGTATTGTTCATTTTAGTTTATTTTAAAACTATGTTTTCATTCTTGTTGTTCCGTTGGATAGACTTCGATCGAAAGGTTTGCCTGTATGTGTGTGTGTTTTTTTTCATCCTCCGAGTTTCTTAGGCATATTTTGTGAGTTTTGTTTTCCTGGACTTGCTGCATGTTATTTCTTCTTCTTCTTCTTTTTCTTCTTCTTCTTCTTCTTCTTCTTCTTTCTTCTTCTTCTTCTTCTTCTTCTTCTACCTTCAGACATCAATATGAATAAATGCAAAGAAAGCAGCAGTCAACTTAAACTTGATGACATCGCCTTAGAGTTTGTCCTGAAATCGAATGGGTGTAGGCTAACATAGATATCTCTTTGATTTATTTGGTTGTTTCGGGATTTGAGATTTAAATATTGAGCACAACCCAGTACTGGCAACGCTGATCGTATTCTGGTATGAACCTAAGGCCTATCCACATCAATGTGGAAGCACTATAGATATCTCTGTTTTGAATATGTTGGACATGTCTGACTTCTGCAACACACGTTTCACCATCATTTTGCAGTTCCACAACGACATTCATAAGTATTTCGTAAGTTTGGTTTATTAAACACATGGTGTTTCAACTTATTGTGGCCTATCCGTAGTCTGAAGGTTGTAACTTGTTTTTTGTTTCCTCCGTTGAGATAGTTATATGCATCATCTTTCTAGTAACCAGAATGCTCTGATTTTCACCTGGTTCAATAACTGCTACAGGTTGGTTGGCGTTTTTTCTGCTGCTGACACGACTATAGGTATAAATTTGATTCAACAATTATGCAAAATCTGGCAATGCCAATAAAACCTTCCATCACCATATTTGTTATAAACAGGGGATTCAATACAGGGTGTATTTTTAATGACTGTGCACTATTTGAAAATATTGCCGTTCCAAGTTTTGTATTCATCCTCTGTAAAGCTTGTGCAACATAATAGGTAAATGTAAAACTTGGACCGGCAATATTCTTATACACTGCACAGCCATTAAAAAGACACCCTGTATAACCAGTCCTGCTAAGGACTGACTCGAAAGAGCACAAAGAAAGGAGAAATAATCAAAATCTACACTCACAAAACGGAACACAATTATAACTGATGCTGAAGAAGCAGGTTGAGCGAGGCCGAACTTTATTTTATTTGTTTTCTCATAAATACTGAACTGAATTTGTTGTTTTTATTTAATTGCCTGAGTGCCGTTGTGATTATCATCCTCAATGGCCCTCTCTCACCCAAGCCGATCCAACTAAACTGCTGCATGAGACAGAAACAGGTCAATTGTTTAAACAAATTATCAATATAATTAGTTCCTAAAATCTTGAAACTCTACAGTGTTTACAAAACAAACAAAAAAAGACAACAGACAAGTGATAACTGATAACCTATCACAACGTAAACTTATAATTTAAAGACAAGTATGTAACAATTCGCAGACAATTCTAAAAGTGATCAAGTGCCTATTTTATAAGGTTGCCAGAGCAGTACTGTTCAGAAAAATAAAATAATTACACACCTGGGCATCAAACCCAGAGCACAGTCTTTGTAGGTGAGCGCACTAACCAACATGTCATCGCAACGTCCTACTTTATATTTATATTGCTATTCCTGGAACCATAATAATCATAATCATCTCATTCTGGAACCATTCTTATGTGCTTAAATCATTTGGTATCACTGGTTACAAAATAAAGAGCCACGAATAATGTTATTATAACAACAAATATTGGATACATTAGCTTGAGACATGTTATTTCTCTGTTTATTTACTAGAAAAGCATGACATGAAATGCAGTAGGGTCGTCATATGTCACTAGAACAACAGATACAATTTGTAAAAATGTCTGTGACACAAAAGCGTGAATAATATGTATTCTCATTACAACATAAGCTAGAATTACCAGTATTATTATTGGTACATAAGCAAAAGACATGTTAAACCCACTTTCTGACAATGGGTTTATCATTAGTTTATTTTATTTTTTTTATTTGCTAAAAAATCACATGCAATGCAGTAAGGTCGCCATTTGTCACTAGAACAATAGAGAGAATTAGTAAACATGTCAGTGATACAAAAGCACATATTACTTTAGTTAGGTAGTTAGTCGACAGATCATCCTCGTTGCACATCGAACCATTCAGTCCATAAGTGCTCGGATCCCCTCCTCAGCAAATCCCGCAGCGTGTAGCGGCTAACGACGCCACACACGCTGCTGAAAATTCACTCAAGGATGGCATATTACTTTAACCGTCATTAGTATAAAAGCACGAGTTACTGGTAATGACGTTGGTACCTGATCTAGAGTTACTACTACAGAGTACTAGTAATATCATGGTTAAAATTTACAACAAAAAACAATTAACTGCATGTCCTTTATAGGATGTCACAGTAAATCCCATTATTTATTGGCTGTTCGTAATTTCTAGGCAGTTTTACTTTCAGCATTTTGCCATTGCTTTCTGAACTGCCGATGCTCATGCTGTTGTAAAAATCAATCCATTGTGATATGGGGCTGACTTCGAAGCCAGAATGTTGAGGTTGTGAAACTGCGTTCATTATCCTTAAGCAACAGACGCTAACATGCCATAGGTACAAAGGCAAAAGTAAGTGATTAATGTCACTGGTAAATTAAGAAAATGTTAGTGGTTTATGTCACTTGTAAATTAAGTCAAAGTTAGTGGTTTATGTCATTGGTAAATGAAGGAAAAGTTAGTGGTTTATGCCACTTGTAAATTAAGCCCAAAGTTAGTGGTTTATGTCACTGGTAGATTAAGCCAACATTAGTGATTTATGTCACAGTAAATTAAGCCCAAGTTAGTGGTTTACGTCACTGGTAAATGAAGCCCAATTGAAGTAGTTTATGTCACTGGTAAATGAAGCAAAAGTTAGTGGTTAACGTCACTGATAGAATAATTTAACCAAAATAGTAATTAATGTCCTTGTACATATGCAATAGTTGGTGCTAGTGACATTGGTTCAAAATCAAGACGTAGTTGTAATGTTTGGTACAAAAGCAAGACCTATTGATTAACATCATTGATATAAAAGCAAGAAAGAATGATTAACATCACAGGTACAAAAGCAAAGAGTTCTTTATTGAGTTTTTTCACTGAAACAAAAGTCAGAGATGTTGATGAACGTCACTGGTACAAAAGCAAGAGTTAGTCATTAACGCCACTGGTACAAAAGTATGTGTTAGTGATTAATGTCACTGTTACAAAAGCAAAAATGAATGATTAACATTTCTGGTACACAATCAGGGGTTAGTGACTTATGTCAATGATACAGAAGAGGAATGAGTGGTAACATTACGGGTACAAAATTAAAGGATTAATGATTAATGTCACTGGTACAAAAGCAAGACTTAAAGATTAATGTCATAGGTGCAAAAACAAATGTTAATGGTAATGTCCACAGTAGGTAATCAAGACCAGCAGCGCAACTTCCATGGCACATAAGAAAGATTTTGTCATTAATGAAAAACATGAGCTACTGATAATGTCACTAGTACAAAAACAAGAGTTGGTGATTAATGTCACTAATACAAAAGCAAAGAGTATGCGATTAATGTCACTAGTACAAAAGCAGAAGTTGGTGATTAATGTCACTAGTACAAAAGAAAGAGTTGGTGATTAATGTCACTAGTACTAATGCAAGAGTTGGTAATTAATGTCAGTAGTACAAAAGCAAGAGTCGGTGATTAATATTGACTAGTACAAATGCAAGAGAGGATAATTAAAGTCACTAGTACAAATGCAAGAATTGGTGATTGATGTCACTAGTATAAAAGCAAGAGTTAGTGATTTATTTCACTGAGTCATTGGTACATAAATAAGAGTTAGTGATTAACTTTACTTGTACAAAAACAAGACTTAATTATTAATGTCAACTGGTACAAAATTAATGATAAAGGTAATAACCATGGCACAAAAACAAGATTGATAGCATATTTCTGGCATATAAGCACAACCACAAGACTTAGTGATTAAAGTCACTGGTATGAAAGTAAGACTTGGTAATTAACGTCACTGGTACAGAAGCAAGAGTTGGTGATTAATGTCACTGGTACAAAAGCAAGAATTGGTAATTAACATCACTGGTGAAAAAAAAAGCAGAGTTAATGATTAACGTCACTGATTCATTGGTACAAAAACATGAGTAAGTGATTACTGTTATTGAGTCAATCAATCGTTTAAAAGCAAGATTTGATGATTAACATAACTGGTACAAAAGCAAGATTTAGCGATTAATGTCAGTGGTGAAAAAATAGATATTACTGGTTATGACGACACGAAAGCAAGACTTTTAGCCTGGTTTCATAAGCAAGATTTAACCATGGATGTCTGTAGTAAAAGAGCTTAAGATAATGATAATATTATTAGTACAAGAGCTTAAGCTACTGTTAAGGTCATTAGTACAAGATCTTTAGCTACTGATATTGTCATTAGTACAAGGGCTTAAGCTACTGATAAGGTCATATGTACAAGAGCTTAAGCTACTGATAATGTCATTAGTACAAAAGCAAGAGTTAGATATAATTTAAAAAGAAAACAACAAGAAACACATCCCGAATCAGGAACTTACTAAGGGTCAGTGAAGAGATTGGACCATCACATCCTCAAGGTCTGAATGCACAGGGGAATATGTGGCTAGACTTTCCCTCTTTTAGCGAACGACTGGCGCTGGAATTGAATCCTCGACCTACCTTGCTCATTTATAATATTATCACAATCTCCTAATAATTTCGCCAACGCCCGACCAGTATAAAATACAAAATCAAGAGATGAAGTCAACTTATTCCATAAGAACAAAAGCAGAAGTCACAGGTAAAAATCATATGCACGTATGAACACTGCAAAACTATAACAACATTCACTGGTTGGAGTCACGTTAAGTCTCAACAAAGCAAGCAAAGTCAGGCATTATTCACGGGTGGAAAGGAGTCAGGTCTCAACATGGTTAACAAGACCAGGACAGATTTATTGTAAATAATGGTTTGTTCTCAACATTATAACAGAGACTTTTATTTTTCAAATGCAACTAAAAGTAAGAGAGATTACAACTACACATTAAGTTTGACATATACAGTGGAAGCGGCTTAAGGTGATCTCGGATATGGCAAATTTTTGTTGTGAAGAAAAATATTATATTGTATGTTGTAAATGCATTAATATATGCTTAAACTTTTATAAGAGGAATTTCTGATAAGAAGAAGCATTTCATGGGTCCCAGGTGAGTTCGCCTTATCAGGTCTGCACACTGTTATGTTTTCTTTGTTTTGTGTGTGTGTGTGTTAGGTGTAGTGAATGTTTTTTTTCCCCCAGAATCCCAGCATACTGGATTTGAAGTCAGATGCAGACGATTTGGCAATAGATTACTTCATGTTGATTTTCACAATGTAGGGACTTCCAGTCCAATATTATGGATAGACGTGCGATCCGTTAAGGCATTGAAATATTGTTCGCTTCTGGCCGCACTTTGCTTGGTGCAACACTGTGAGCTGTGGACCTAATGTGGAATGGTTTTTCATCTATTCATGGTGGTTTGTGTTGTGAACTGTATGTTTCAAAAAATGTTTACCATAGGCGGCAATCTTATGCAACTCTTCTCTGCTGCTAGTGGCCATTCAGGTGGTGGCCTTATACATGCATGTGTGTGCGTGCTGTTGGTTTTCTCAGAACTGCTGTTTGTTTCAATTTTCACATGGGACAGTGAGGACCATTTTGTGTGGTTTTCGCTGGCATGGGAAAGGAGCAATTCAGGGCAATTAACTAACTTTCACAATGGTATGGTCGTCAGCCGTTCATAAGGCAACGG
This sequence comes from Cepaea nemoralis, assembly GCA_014155875.1. Lineage (NCBI taxonomy): Eukaryota > Metazoa > Mollusca > Gastropoda > Stylommatophora > Helicidae > Cepaea > Cepaea nemoralis. Next base: position 91,474 of record JACEFZ010019368.1, read on the forward strand.
CAAATATGTTCTTCGAAAAGACATAATTAACAGTCAAAGATATTCCTATTGCAATTATTACCATCGTGGATGACATGTTATGCCTGGAATGGGGAGCTGTTTTTCTGCAAAGGGCCATGTGGATATTTATAACATCATTCGCAGGCCATACAAAATTATCAACGTGTAGATTTGCCTTCCGCATTTGTTCAGTATTTTGCTGCGATGGCTGTTCTAGGGGTGTTTAATACTTTCGCAACGTATACACACCCAAACTGTCTGCCATGACTGTCCTCTGACAGGCCGCGTGAAGCCGATGAGAAGCCTCACTTATTTGTCTCATTATGTACTCCTATGTCTTCTGTAATGGACACTCCTTGCTAGTTCCTCAAAACTTACGTTAATATTATGATTCACTTCTTAACATTTATGCTGCTATGAAAAAATTCCTAGATTTATTGCCTTGGCAAGGTCAAACCAAATTATTTCGCAGGCCTTATATCGCCCGGGAGCTGGACATTCCCCAAGTCTGTGTTATGCCTTCACGTAATAAATAGGACATGACATCAGGGGTGGGACAACTCTTAAGCACATATGTAGAAGGATTACAGAGATTTTCCCAAATGCGTGGGGCAGAATATATCAAAGATGCTGCATCTATTTATCCCATGATGAAAGTCTTCAAAGAATCATCTCTCACTGCCATCCTATGTCTCCTTTTCCACTAATCTTGTCAGCTGTTGCAATATATCCTAGCCTTTTTCTTCTCACAATGTTCCCTAACGCTCCACTCCACACTGTTGGTCGCTGTCCAAAGTTCTTTCTGTGCTCAAAGATAAACAAACAGTTAGTTGCATGCCCTTTACAGGATGTTTCAGTCAACCCCATCATCTACTGGCTGTGTGTGATTTACGTTCAGCAGTTTGCCATTAGCTGCCGATGTGGCTGAAAGGATAAGAGGCACTCAATTATGGTGGGGTATGGGATCAGTCTCTATGCTGGCATTAAGTTGGACTTATAAATTGACTTTTCGTTCAGAAAGTAATGGCAAACTACTGAATGTAAAATTTTTAATTGCGCATAATATCAACCCTGCGCTGGGGTTGAACCTAGCGACCTGCAAAGAACATGAAAGTTGTTTTGTTTTAAATTTTTTAGTTTGCCCTGGCTTTCTGGGTGAATATCAACGCAAATCAGTCTGCTCCCAAGTCATCCACGGCTGACTGCAAACCCAATATGTCAAGATTGTGAAGATGTGTGCACTATCCCCAGGCCATATACAGCTAAACACAGCCAGATGCGAGAGAAGCCTGAAGACACAACTTACATCACCCATTCACACAACAACCAAACTGTCAGCCAGGATACCGATCAGACAATATGTGATTGTAAACTGCGTCCACTACACCAGCAGACAGACAGCTAACCACAGCAAGACTTTTTTTAAAAGTTGCATATCCCTTACAGGACGTTGCAGTCAACACCAGGATTTTTCAGCCGCTGTTGATGTTCTTTGCAAGATTACACTCAGTAGTTTTCCATTGTTGTTTTCTGAGCGAACGGCTCACATACCCTGTAAGTGACCAAAGCGATGCGATCTGCTACCAAATCTCACTTAGCTGTGTTCCCCACGTGGATATGCGGGATTACGGAGAAAGTCGTTAACACCTTCGGGAGACCAGCAGCAAGACGTTAAATAAGCCTTAAGACACAATTTACATCGCCCTTTCACACAACAGCCAGACTATCAGCCAGGATACCGATCAGACAATATGTGATTGTGAAGCAATGTCCACTACCCCAGGCGACAGACAGCTAAACACAGGAAGATGTTAGAGAAGCCTAAAGACACAACTTACATCGCCAATTCACACAACAGCCAGACTGTCAGCCAGTGTACCGATCAGACAATATGTAGATATGTTCAAAAGACAGTGGCTAAATTTGTTTTGAAAAAAACACAACAAAGAAAAACACAACTTTCAATATTTTCAACAGTGTAAATTATGTGCAAAAATGGGTACCAACAATCGCTGTAAAGTGAGAGGAACAGCAAATCAAATGTATAAATTAGCTTTCATTAATGTGATAAATTACTTTAAAGAAATGCAGATTACATTCACTTTCTGCCAGCATTACATAAAACAAAATTAACATCCCACTGCCTATTTACTATTTCTAGTTATTAATTTGATATCCTTTACAGGACTTCACAGTCAACCCCAGCCTTTGTTGTTGTTGTTTTTGTTTTTATTTCTTGGCAAGTTTACGTTCAGTAGTTTGCCAATGCTTTCTGAACGATCGGCACTCATAACACTGTATGAAAACCATCACAAGGCGGTTTGCTTCCCAAACATTAACCTATGTTCCTAGGTTGGAGTAGCTTAAAATGGGTACAGTGAAATGTCCTGGTAAATAGGACATGACATGATATCGACCACATTGCCCATAGAGTACGATTGGTAAATAAAGTATGGCGACCGGCACCATATACACAAGACTCTTCAAAGTGTATACAATTATGCACGACATTTCAAAAGTGTCTGGAAAAGATCACTAAGGAGGGAGGTGAAACAGAGAGGCTGAGTAGAGGAACATCACAACGTAGATGTGATAGATGATCTACATGTGGTAGCGAGAGTGGCAGAACATCTGGTTTATTATAGAGACATTTCAAAAGACTATAAAGGGTTTATGATAGAGAAACATTTCCAAAGGCTATAAAGGGTTTATGATAGAGAGATATTTCCATGGACTATAAAGAGAACAATGTTCTACCTAGGACAAGCCACCGGATGATGATGAGGATGATGAACTTTAATCTTATATTGTGTTTCGTTTTACCCTGCATACAGCTTTTCAAATATTCGCTTATAATTCATGGATGATATAAAGTCGACAGTTTTTTTTAAACAAAAGATGTGAAACATTATAATCACGTGCCATGCCGATAAGTATAAGCATAGGTGATCATGATTTGCCATCTCGCACAATCACCAGAGTCTTAGATAAAGTCTGTCCTGATTATGCCACATAACCATAGATCCATGTATTTATCCCTCTACCTTCCCTGTGCTCTTTTCCCATCACTTTCCAGTTGGCGTCTTAAACTGTAACAGCATGTGAAAATACAGCAAGAATCTCTGCACAAAATTAATAACCGCAGCTGTTCCAGTAAACCATGGCGGAACCAGGTCTAAAATATTGGTTTTCAGGGGACAAAGCTACTAAAAGGACATTGATACGCTTAACGTATTGTGTAATGTTTAACTGATTCAGTACCAAACAAACAGTAGCTTTAGACCAAACATGTTACACAATCAAATGAACAAATATTATAATGTAATTTTATTCCACTGAGCATTGAAGCTGCGGATGATACCACACACAAACAAAAGTTACTTGCATATCCTTTACAGGACGTAGCAATCAACCCCAGCATTTTTGGCTGTTCTTGATTCCTGGGCAGTTTACGTTCAGTAGTTCGCCCTTGCTTTCTGAACGACCGGCACCCATACCAAGTCATAAAAAACCCAACGTTAGGCGGTCTGCAGCCAAATCGCCCACAGCTGTGTTTCAAACTGCGTCCGTAACCCTTTGCCACGGAAATAAAACAAATAACATGATAACCCTAGTATGGCGATATTTCGTCCTTCTGTCCAAAAACAGACGGGGTGGAAGGATGGGGGGGGGGGGGGGGGGGGGGGGGTGTCACATAGGGCGCTATAGTATCCTTCGGCAATAAACCAGTTAACAAGGCCCACTTCATCAGGGCCCACTTATGGGACAAGCTAACACACTGATCAGTCCGCCACAGTCAGTGAACTATATCAAAACTAGATCTAATTTAAAATTACAATTTTAAGCTATGTGGCTGTAAACCTTTACTTACTTACAAATGTAGAACTGTTGCAGTGCTTAATTTCAAAGGTCTGTTTTAAGGTTGAGTATTTCCTAAGTTTCCCATTCAAATATCCAGCTATTTTTTTTTGGGGCTTGCTTTGAACTCAAGCATAGTCCATACATGTGCTACTACTTTTAGTGCACTGGACTGATTTTTGTGTGTAGATTAGCTTTCCCTTTTACCAGTTACCCTCGCCATCAGGCAAACCCACTCAGACTTCAGGGATACTTGTAATTTACTTCCTTGAGTCAAGGATGAGAAGCTAACATTTTAGTCCATCTAACCGTTGTAAGGGGTTGAACCCGCTACATCGTCATCAGCACGAGTTGTTTAAGAACGAATGATCTTATCCATTCAGCCATGCAGACTTCCATATGTCTTATAATCCAGAAGTTGTGTTTGTTCAAATCTCTAATTCAAAGACACAACTATATAAATAGTCTAACATGGCCATGGGACTATTTCAATGAATCGTTTTAGAGCTGTAAAACAAAAAGTAGAGCCCATCCAATATTTTAATTTCACGTTGTAAGGCAAACACAAAACTAACCTTTCGACCTATTTAATAGATCCTGACCGAGTTTACTACAATCTAATTCCTGGCATTCATTTTAGGTAAAGTGACCTTGGGATACCAGTCTTGGCAGAGTGGTTAAGGTCTAGGTTTGTTTCCATCCTTCATTATTCGCTTCACTGGTGCAGTTTTACCCCCGGAGATTCCTAGGTGACCGTGGATGGAGCTACTGGGTTTGTGCTCTGTGCCACATTTTGTGCCACATTTTCAGCGGAAAAGAGGCCGAGCGATATGGGATAAAACCCGGTACAAGAAGCCGGTCTTCTTGTCTTTAAACCTCTTTAAGATGTACAAAGAAAACATGAACATGTACAGATGGCATGCCTTCTTCACAAGAACAAGAAAACACAATAGTATGGAAGCAGAAATGTGAGAAGCTGGGCACAAAACAAAGTGCTAACATAAATGAATGAAATAATACCAGTCTAGTTACTCAATTATGAACATGGTGTATACAGTCATCTCCTGAAACCATTACAATATTGGCAGTGATCTTCAGGAAAACATAAGCATTATGATGATGGTTTTTGTTCTTTACAATGTAAGATTAATAATAATAATGTTTGTTCACATAGCTTGTAATATGGCCATATAACTTGTAATATATTAATATAGCTTGTAATATGCCCATATAGCTTGTAATATGCTCATATAACTTGTAATATCTTCATCTAACTTGCAATATGTTCATATAACTTGCAATATGCTCATATAGCTTGCAGTATATTCATATTACTTGTAATATGTTCATATAACCTTTAGTATGTTCATATGACTTGTAATAAGTATGATTTATTTTGTTTTCTTTACTAAAACCAATAAAATCAATTATAATTATACTTATTGTCTTAAACCATTGGAATATTGCAAAATATAATGTTTTAAAGTAAAGCAACATGAAATTAGTTCACATCATAAATTATTTTCATTTAATAAACCTGTTAACTAATGTTTCTAATATCCCATGTCTAGTGCCATCTATATTCCAACATATCTTGTATTCTTTTGTCATTTCTGACTACCGCTCAGTTGATCTTGTTTCTGTTGCTACATGTAAAGGTCATCATCTGCATGTCATCTGTGTTTCCATTAACCTTCATTTTCTTTGGTTATCATGCTGCTTGTTTTTAGATTAGTTAGTCAGTTACTTAGTAAGTTAGTTAATCAATAGACTTATCTTCACTGCATATCAGATTCAGTCTATAAGTGCTCATCCCCAGCTTCAGTTGTTGTTGCATATTCTTTACAGGAAGTAGCAGTCATCCCCAGCATTTTTTTGTGTTGTTCATCATTCCTGGGCAACTTTACATTCAGAAGTTTGGCATTGCTTTCTGAACGACTGGCACCCATACCATTTCATTAAAAAAAAAAACAACGTAAGGTGGTCTGCTGCCAAATCGCACACAGCTGTTTCGAACGTGGGTAATGCAGGATTATGAACTGCATCCACTACTCATTCGTCACGGAGACCTCTTCAGTATCTCCCTCGAAAGTGTGGCGACCGCCCACACACACCAGTTCTGGGTTGGCTGTCTGTTCTTCTTTGGCTCACCTGTAGAGTGTTCTTGTAGAGCATTCGACCTTTTTAAACTGATGTTCTTGTCCTCTGCTGGCAGTTGCAGGGTAACAGTCATCACTTTATTCATTCAGAATGATTTCATCCTCCAGCCAAAATATAACGGCTGGTTGTTTGCATTTCCTTTCCTAACCCCCCCCCCCCCCCTTATTTCCACCTGAGGGATTGATAATTTCACCCTCACACGTAAATAGTAGTGCCAGAATGAATGTAGATAATGGCGTCACCTTTTTTTCAAGATTTTCACTGATGCTACGGAGTTTCGTGCACCTGAGCTGAAAGCTTTCCTGAGCCTGTTGTGAGAAATATGCCTTTTATAGTTAGTTGCATATTCTTTACAGGACGTCAGTCAACCCAAGCATGTTTTGGCTGTTTGTGATTTCTGGGCAAGTTTACGTTCAGTAGTTTGCCATGGCTTTCTGAATGATCAGCACTCATACCATTGTATGAAAACCAACGCAAGGCAGTTTGTTGCCAAATCAGCCCGCAGCTGCGTTTCGAATGTGGTATGTGGGCATTACGAATTGCATTCACCACAGAGACGACCGTGTTCTTGCCAACATCATCGCACAAAGAACAAACTCAGTAGCTCCAGCGATTACCTCCAAGAGTCAATGTCTTGTATAGCATGTCCATCATATTCTGTGAATTGTCCTGCAAACCAAGGCATACTCATTAATCAGTGATCAACTAGTAACAATCCGAAATCCACCATGGACTGTATTTGCTGAATGAGTGATGTAACTTGAGTGCCGTGACATCACTTCTACTGAAAAATCCAATTACTTCCATAAAACCACACCTCAATGGTCTGTAAGCTTTCTTAATTATTCGTTGTCGAACTGAAATCACGGAGGAGACACATCTTCCATGTCCCATGGCTTCTAACCTCAGTTAAAATATGCTTTCTATTGCATCCATCATATGCCATGCCGGTAAGCGTGGGCGGTCATGGTTCCACATTTTACTCGATCACCAGAGTCGTGTATCAGTTCAGTGTCCTTGACCATGTCTCGTGGTCAAGCCATCCAGGTATTTACTTCTCTGTTTTCCACTCAATCTTGCCAGTTGTCACCAATTTCTCTAATTTATTTCTTCCCATAACATGTCCACAAAATTTTGACTTTCTATGTCAAATTTCTCTAATCAATTTACGATTTTCATTTGTTTTCGTGTAGGACTTGGTCGTTGGTTTTTCCGTCTGTCCATGGTCTGTTGCAGATCCTGATTCGACGCTTCCTCTTCTGCCGTCTATCTCCAATGAAGCATATGTCCTCAACCAATGCCTCGAGTTCCTTCCATCTGTTTTCTTCTCTCACCATTTATTTCCCTAATGGGAAATATGCCCTCAACCCACTAACTCCAAGCCTCCCTGTCCTTATCTACCCCATGCAGCTCCATCCGTGTCCTCTCCGATATTATTTATTTCTACTTCTTTCTTCTCCTCGTGGTTTAGGTCTTCCTCTATTTTTTTTTGTCATATTGATTCTAGACAAAGGTCTTTCTAGGTATACAATTCCTCATCCCTATCCTCCCGATTTTATTGATCTCTTTTTTTAAAATTCTCATCTCTGTTTGTTTTTGGTACTGGGATTTGGTCTGTTCTAAGTGTGAAAAAAATAGTCAAGTATAACAGTAAGCATGTCTCTTTTGCATACATCAATTCTTACCATTATTAGTATGAAAAATAATGGTCAAATATGAAAATAAACACTCCCATATTATTTTGAAACATAAAGTCTGTCTATTCCTGGTATGAACAGTAGGCCATATATAACAGTGTCTTTTTGTGTGTGTGGTTTTTTGTTTTTTAATGACCTTGTGATTTTGATCACTCTGAGTATGAAAAGAAATTATCAACATTTTAGTCCAAATGTCCGGATGTTTAAGAACACGCGTACTTATCCATTTGGCCATGCTGACCTCCATGTGGTAGGTATCACACCAGCTGCCTTCACTTTCCAAGACGTATCCGGGTATCCATTTTCCGGGAGCCGAGGTGAATTTTAAAATTTTGAATCCGATTTTAAAAAAAAAAAGCTTCTGATGGCTGTTGGAATGTGCTTTCGGAGGAAAATGTAAAGAATACCATGGACAGATAGAAAAACCAATGACCAAGTCCTACAAGAAACAACTGAAAACCGTAATCTGATTAGAGAAATTAGACGTAGACAGTCACAATTTTGTGGTCACTGTTATATAAACTTGTCCAAAATAACTGTACGTTAATGTTTATGCCATATGCTTGTATCTATCAACTTGAAAGGTACAGTTCGAATATGAGATTAACTGTGTGGTTTATGTTTGAGTATAATCTATGTTGATGAAGCATGTACACACAATAAGTCATATTTATGCTATATGCTTATGTCTATCAACATGAAAGATACAGTTCGAATATGAGATTAACTATGTGTTTTATGTTTAAGTATAATCTATGTTGATGAAAGATTTACACACAAAAATTGTACTTATATCTATCAACATGGAAGGTACAGTTCGAATATGAGATTAACTATGTGATTTATGTTTGAGTATAATCTATGTTGATGAAAAATGTACAAATAAAAGTCATGCTTATGCTATGTGCTTATGTCTATCAACATGAAAGGTACAGTTCCAATATGGGATTAAGTATGTGTTATTTGTTTAAGTATAAACTATGTTGATGAAATATTTACGCAAAAAAAGGCCAAAATAGAAATAAATTCATAATTGGGGTACAATTTAAAAACCTTCATATGTCAACACAACCGCCTACACGTGAAATACAGTGTGTACAGGATTTGAACTGGTACAAAGTGATCTCTGCGAATCTGCGTGTAGTAGAATCCATTGACTGTTGTAGATGTCTTCAGGGAGGTTGACTCGTCCATGAGGCTTGGAGCGAATGGCAGAGTTGATGCTGTTAGAACGTGGCAGTGTCTGCGGTGTCTAGAGACAGGAGATGGTCGGGTAAACTGGAGAAGTCTATGTGAAGATCTGCGTTGATCACAAGGTGGGAGAGCACTTCCAGGATCTCCTGGTATGATGGGCGCTCCTCTGGGATTGTGTGCCAGCACCTCAGTAGCAATTCAAACCTGTTGAGGAGGATAAGATAAAGAATAACTACACTTGTACAGGGAATCTTGGAATGTAAATGGCAGTGAAGCTTGGAATGTAAATGAACAAATTTGAAAGAGCTTGGAAGCAACAGAGATAGTGGTTCCTAAGACGAATTTCTTGGACTGCCAGAGTAACTAACTGATGATTGCCTGAAAGAGGCTAATGAAACTAGAACATTATATCCAACAATAAGAAAGAGACAAACAGCTTTCTTTGGTCATGGGATGAGAAGAGAAGCATAGGAGAACATTGTGAGAACTGGGGAAGAGAGGCAGAGGCTGACCAAGAGAAATGATGCTGGACGGATTGAGACGGTGGCATGGAGGAATATCAGCTGTAGAATTGATCCAGAACACCAAAGACAGAGACATTTGGAGAGACATGAACGCCTACACCAGCCAGCAGAGCACTTGATGATGATGAGGCTTGTACAATGGTTGGATTTTTGGGGGGGTTTAATATTCACTGGCTTTGAACTGAAGCATAGTGCATACGCGTGCTACTACAGTGTACTTCTAGTAGCGCTGGACAGATTTTTGCTTGTGTGTTAGCTTTCCCTATTACCAGTGTCCCTCGTCATCAGGCGAACCCACTCCCAACTTCTGAGGTGCTTGTAATTTACGTCCACAGGTCAAGGACGAGAAGTAAATATATTAGTCCAGCTGACCAGTGTAGGGATTGAACCCACTACCTCGGCATTAGCACTATGATGATGATGACATATTTGGCTCTTGGCTAGTGGTACGGGTGTGCTGAGATTCTCCATGTGTGATGTATGTTAGATGACTACAGCACATATGGTGGTATCATTGTGCAGTATCATTCATCGTCATCATCATGTGCCGATAATCATGGGCGGTAATGGTTCGCCATCTCACACGATCTCCAGTTCTGTGTTCTTGTCTCGACCAGCAATGACCATTTTCAAATAAAACAAACAAACAAATAAAAGGAACAACAAAAGCCCACAATTAATATGTGAAGATTTTCTAAATTGTAAAACTGTTAACCATACTGGAGGGTAAGGTTGAAGTCAAGAGGTAGACAATGATACATGTGGGAAGATAACATCAAGAGATCGACGAACAGCAGTCCTACAGAATGTACAATCAAGGCGAGAGGCAGAAAGTGTTGGTAACCCATTGCAGCCAACTTCATTGTGGCAGACGGCACCTGACTGGTTGATCTGAATAATGGTTTCTTCAGCCCAATTTTGGGGGTTTCCACTCAGAAAGGAGGTAGCTACTGTAAATACTGTACGTACAGTTAGCTAGAAAATCAACAATAGATAATTAATAATGGGGTTGGTTGTCACATCCTGTAAAGGACATGCAGTTAATTTACTGTACCCTAACCTTCTACAAACATACTTTTTTCTGCCTTCTGGTGCATTATTTCAGGTTGTATTTTCTTCCTAACTCTTTGCATGTTGATTCTTAGCAAAATCTTCATGATGTGGCGGATTATACTAACTGTTCGATGTTGATCACATTCCAAGACTCTTGATTTCTTCAGGATTGCAATAAATATAAAAATACTCGTACATGAATTCAGGAGGTATATCTCCAGTAACATATATTGTTTTCAGCAATCTGTGACCTGGTCTATTCCATATTCTTCTAAGGCATTGATCATTTCTGTTGTGATGTTGTGCTGGACCTGGAGTCTTGCCAGTTAACTAGACAATCACAGTGTTTTAAAATGCTGGGATTAATTGCGACGTTCTGAAAGGTCATGAGGCTAACTTGAAGAACTAAAATGACATATATACTCACAACTCAGCGCTACAGTGTTGGGGCTGGGGCATTCTGAATCCATTCTGCACGCTTTCAACCACCTCATGTGGTCCCATTGTGGGGTACGGGGTTGTGCCTGCAGAGAATATTAATCAGTTAGTGCATGCAGAGTACTGTAATCAGTTAGTTGCTTCAGAGTACAGTAATCATTTAGTGCCTGCAGAGTACAGTAGTCATTTAGTGTCGGCAGAGTACAGTAATCAGTTAGTTGCTTCAGAGTATAGTAGTCATTTAGTGCCTGCAGAGTACAGTAGTCATTTAGTGCTTGCAGAGTACAGTAGTCATTTAGTGTCGGCAGAGTACAGTAATCAGTTAGTTGCTTCAGAGTACAATAATCATTTAGTGCCTGCAGAGTACAGTAGTCATTTAGTACCTGTAGAGTACAGTAGTCATTTAGTGCCTGCAGAGTACAGTAGTCATTTAGTGCCTGTAGAGTATGGTAGTCATTTAGTGCCTGTAGAGTACAGTAGTCATTTAGTGCCTGTAGAGTACAGTAGTCATTTAGTGCCTGTAGAGTATGGTAGTCATTTAGTGCCTGTAGAGTACAGTAGTCATTTAGTGCCGGCAGAGTACAGTAATCAGTTAGTTGCTTCAGAGTACAGTAGTCATTTAGTTCCTGTAGAGTACAGTAGTCATTTAGTGCCTGTAGAGTATGGTAGTCATTTAGTGCCTGTAGAGTACAGTAGTCATTTAGTGCCGGCAGAGTACAGTAATCAGTTAGTTGCTTCAGAGTACAGTAGTCATTTAGTTCCTGTAGAGTACAGTAGTCATTTAGTGCCTGTAGAGTATGGTAGTCATTTAGTGCCTGTAGAGTACAGTAGTCATTTAGTGCCTGTAGAGTACAGTAGTCATTTAGTGCCTGTAGAGTATGGTAGTCATTTAGTGCCTGTAGAGTACAGTAGTCATTTAGTGCCGGCAGAGTACAGTAATCAGTTAGTTGCTTCAGAGTACAGTAGTCATTTAGTGCCTGTAGAGTACAGTAGTCATTTAGTGCCTGTAGAGTACAGTAGTCATTTAGTGCCTGTAGAGTACAGTAGTCATTTAGTGCCTGTAGAGTACAGTAGTCATTTAGTGCCTGTAGAGTACAGTAGTCATTTAGTGCCTGTAGAGTACAGTAGTCATTTAGTGCCTGTAGAGTACGGTAGTCATTTAGTGCCTGTAGAGTATGGTAGTCATTTAGTGCCTGTAGAGTACAGTAGTCATTTAGTGCCTGTAGAGTATGGTAGTCATTTAGTGCCTGTAGAGTATGGTAGTCATTTAGTGCCTGTAGATTACAGTAGTCATTTAGTGCCAGCAGAGTACAGTAGTCATTTAGTGCCTGTAGAGTACAGTAGTCATTTAGTGCCTGTAGAGTACAGTAGTCATTTAGTGCCTGTAGAGTACAGTAGTCATTTAGTGCCTGTAGAGTACAGTAGTCATTTAGTGCCGGCAGAGTACAGTAATCAGTTAGTTGCTTCAGAGTACAGTATTCATTTAGTGCCTGTAGAGTACAGTAGTCATTTAGTGCCGGCAGAGTACAGTAATCAGTTAGTTGCTTCAGAGTACAGTAGTCATTTAGTGCCTGTAGAGTACAGAAGTCATTTAGTGCCAGCAGAGTACAGTAGTCATTTAGTGCCTGTAGAGTACAGTAGTCATTTAGTGCCAGCAGAGTACAGTAGTCATTTAGTGCCTGTAGAGTACAGTAGTCATTTAGTGCCTGTAGAGTACAGTAGTCATTTAGTGCCGGCAGAGTACAGTAATCAGTTAGTTGCTTCAGAGTACAGTAGTCATTTAGTGCCTGTAGAGTACAGTAGTCATTTAGTGCCAGCAGAATACAGTAGTCATTTAGTGCCTGTAGAGTACAGTAGTCATTTAGTGCCAGCAGAGTACAGTAGTCATTTAGTGCCTGTAGAGTACAGTAGTCATTTAGTGCCTGTAGAGTACAGTAGTCATTTAGTGCCTGCAGAGTACAGTAGTCATTTAGTGCCTGTAGAGTACAGATAGTCATTTAGTGCCAGCAGAGTACAGTAGTCATTAGTGCCTGTAAGAGTACAGTAATCATTTAGTGCCTGCAGAGTACAGTAGTCATTTAGTGCCTGTAGAGTACAGTAGTCATTAGTGCATGCTAGAGTACAGTAGTCATTTAGTGCCTGTAGAGTACAGTAGTCATTTAGTGCCAGCAGAGTACAGTAGTCATGTAGTGCCTGTAGAGATACAGTAGTCATTTAGTGCCTGTAGAGTTACAGTAGTCATTTAGTGCCTGTAGAGTACATGGTAGTCATTTAGTGCCTGTAGAGTACAGTAGTCATTTAGTGTCTGTAGAGTACAGTAGTCATTTAGTGCCTGTCAGAGTACCGTAGTCATTTAGTTGCCTGTCAGAGTACAGTAGTATCTTAGTGCCTGTAGAGTACAGTAGTCATTTAGTGCCTGTTAGAGTACAGTAGTCATTTAGTGCCTGTCAGAGTACAGTAGTCATTTAGTGCCTGTAGAGTACAGTAGTCATTTAGTGCCTGTAGAGTACAGTAGTCATTTAGTGCCAGCAGAGTACAGTAGTCATTTAGTGCCTGTAGAGTACAGTAGTCATTTAGTGCCTGTAGAGTACAGTAGTCATTTAGTGCCTGTAGAGTACAGTAGTCATTTAGTGCCTGTAGAGTATGGTAGTCATTTAGTGCCTGTAGAGTACAGTAGTCATTTAGTGCCTGTAGAGTACAGTAGTCATTTAGTGCCTGTAGAGTATGGTAGTCATTTAGTGCCTGTAGAGTACAGTAGTCATTTAGTGCCTGCAGAGTACAGTAGTCATTTAGTGCCTGTAGAGTACAGTAGTCATTTAGTGCCTGTAGAGTACAGTAGTCCATTTAGTAGCCTGTACTGTATGTACAGTAGTCATTTAGTGCCTGTAGATTACGTAGTCATTTAGTGCCTGTAGAGTACAGTAGTCATTTAGTGCCTGTAGAGTACAGTAGTCATTTAGTGCCTGTAGAGTACAGTAAGTCAGTTAGTGCTGTAGAGTACATTAGTCATTTAGTGCCTGTAGAGTACAGTAGTCATTTAGTGCCTGTAGAGTACAGTAGTCATTTAGTGCCTGTAGAGTACGTAGTCATTTAGTGCCTGTAGAGTACAGTAGTCATTTAGTGCCTGTAGAGTACAGTAGTCATTTAGTGCCTGTAGAGTATGGTAGTCATTTAGTGCCTGTAGAGTACGGTAGTCATTTAGTGCCGTAGAGTACAGTAGTCATTTAGTGCCTGTAGAGTACAGTAGTCATTTAGTGCCTGTAGGGTACAGTAGTCATTTAGTGCCTGTAGAGTACAGTAGTCATTTAGTGCCTGTAGAGTATGGTAGTCATTTAGTGCCTGTAGAGTACAGTAGTCATTTAATGCCTGTAGAGTACAGTAGTCATTTAGTGCCAGCAGAGTACAGTAGTCATTTAGTGCCTGTAGAGTACAGTAGTCATTTAGTGCCGGCAGAGTACAGTAATCAGTTAGTTGCTTCAGAGTACAGTAGTCATTTAGTGCCTGTAGAGTACAGTAGTCATTTAGTGCCTGTAGAGTACAGTAGTCATTTAGTGCCTGTAGAGTATGGTAGTCATTTAGTGCCTGTAGAGTACAGTAGTCATTTAGTGCCTGTAGAGTACAGCAGTCATTTAGTGCCTGTAGAGTATGGTAGTCATTTAGTGCCTGTAGAGTACAGTAGTCATTTAGTGCCTGTAGAGTACAGTAGTCATTTAGTGCCTGTAGAGTACAGTAGTCATTTAGTGCCTGTAGAGTACAGTAGCCATTTAGTGCCTGTAGTGTACAGTAGTCATTTAGTGCCTGTAGAGTACAGTAGTCATGTAGTTCCTGTAGAGTACAGTAGTAATTTAGTGCCTGTAGAGTACAGTAGTCATGTAGTGCCTGTAGAGTACAGTAGTCATTTAGTGCCTGTAGAGTACAGTAGTCATTTAGTGCCTGTAGAGTACAGTAGTCATTTAGTGCCTGTAGAGTACAGTAGTAATTTAGTGCCTGTAGAGTACAGTAGTCATGTAGTGCCTGTAGAGTACAGTAGTAATTTAGTGCCTGTAGAGTACAGTAGTCATGTAGTGCCTGTAGAGTACAGTAGTCATTTAGTGCCTGTAGAGTACAGTAGTCATGTAGTGCCTGTAGAGTACAGTAGTCATTTAGTACCTGTAGAGTACAGTAGTCATTTAGTGCCTGTAGAGTACAGTAGTCATTTAGTGCCATAGAGTACAGTAGTCATTTAGTGCCTGTAGAGTACAGTAGTAATTTAGTGCCTTTAGAGTACAGTAGTCATGTAGTGCCTGTAGAGTACAGTAGTAATTTAGTGCCTGTAGAGTACAGTAGTAATTTAGTGCCTGTAGAGTACAGTAGTCATGTAGTGCCTGTAGAGTACAGTAGTCATGTAGTGCCTGTAGAGTACAGTAGTCATTTAGTGCCTGTAGAGTACAGTAGTAATTTAGTGCCTGTAGAGTACAGTAGCAATTTAGTGCCTGTAGAGTACAGTAGTCATGTAGTGCCTGTAGAGTACAGTAGTCATTTAGTGCCTGTAGAGTACAGTAGTCATTTAGTGCCTGTAGAGTACAATAGTCATGTAGTTCCTGTAGAGTACAGTTGTCGTTTAGTGCCTGTAGAGTACAGTAGTCATTTAGTGCCTGTAGAGTACAGTAGTCATGTAGTTCCTGTAGAGTACAGTAGTCATTTAGTGCCTGTAGAGTACAGTAGTCATGTAGTTCCTGTAGAGTACAGTAGTCATTTAGTGCCTGTAGAGTACAGTAGTCATTTAGTGCCTGTAGAGTACAGTAGTCATTTAGTGCCTGTAGAGTACAGTAGTCATTTAGTGCCTATAGAGTACAGTAGTCATGTAGTTCCTGTAGAGTACAGTAGTAATTTAGTGCCTGTAGAGTATAGTAGTCATGTAGTGCCTGTAGAGTACAGTAGTCATTTAGTGCCTGTAGAGTACAGTAGTCATTTAGTGCCTGTAGAGTACAGTAGTCATTTAGTGCCTGTAGAGTACAGTAGTAATTTAGTGCCTGTAGAGTACAGTAGTCATGTAGTGCCTGTAGAGTACAGTAGTAATTTAGTGCCTGTAGAGTACAGTAGTCATGTAGTGCCTGGTAGAGTACAGTAGTCATTTAGTGCCTGTAGAGTACAGTAGTCATGTAGTGCCTGTAGAGTACAGTAGTCATTTAGTACCTGTAGAGTACAGTAGTCATTTAGTGCCTGTAGAGTACAGTAGTCATTTAGTGCCATAGAGTACAGTAGTCATTTAGTGCCTGTAGAGTACAGTAGTAATTTAGTGCCTTTAGAGTACAGTAGTCATGTAGTGCCTGTAGAGTACAGTAGTAATTTAGTGCCTGTAGAGTACAGTAGTAATTTAGTGCCTGTAGAGTACAGTAGTCATGTAGTGCCTGTAGAGTACAGTAGTCATGTAGTGCCTGTAGAGTACAGTAGTCATTTAGTGCCTGTAGAGTACAGTAGTAATTTAGTGCCTGTAGAGTACAGTAGTAATTTAGTGCCTGTAGAGTACAGTAGTCATGTAGTGCCTGTAGAGTACAGTAGTCATTTAGTGCCTGTAGAGTACAGTAGTCATTTAGTGCCTGTAGAGTACAGTAGTCATGTAGTTCCTGTAGAGTACAGTTGTCGTTTAGTGCCTGTAGAGTACAGTAGTCATTTAGTGCCTGTAGAGTACAGTAGTCATGTAGTTCCTGTAGAGTACAGTAGTCATTTAGTGCCTGTAGAGTACAGTAGTCATGTAGTTCCTGTAGAGTACAGTAGTCATTTAGTGCCTGTAGAGTACAGTAGTCATTTAGTGCCTGTAGAGTACAGTAGTCATTTAGTGACTGTAGAGTACAGTAGTCATTTAGTGCCTGTAGAGTACAGTAGTCATGTAGTGCCTGTAGAGTACAGTAGTAATTTAGTGCCTGTAGAGTACAGTAGTCATGTAGTGCCTGTAGAGTACAGTAGTCATTTAGTGCCTGTAGAGTACAGTAGTCATTTAGTGCCTGTAGAGTACAGTAGTCATTTAGTGCCTGTAGAGTACAGTAGTCATTTAGTGCCTGTAGAGTACAGTAGTCATTTAGTGCCTGTAGAGTACAGTAGTCATTTAGTGCCTGCAGAGTACAGTAGTCATTTAGTGCCTGTAGAGTACAGTAGTAATGTAGTTCCTGTAGAGTACAGTAGTCATTTAGTGCCTGTAGAGTACCTTAAACAATTAATTCAGCATGTTTAAAACATAATCCTGTAGCAGGCCCCAGCAGTGGTATGTAAAGTGTTAGGATTATCACGTGATGTAGACATGCGTGCACGAGGCAGTGGTGGTCAGTCTTTCCCTCCCGTAGCAAATGATGAGAGCTGACACCAAACCTGTGTCCTAACATCTTCATGTCCATGTTAGTGTCACGTTATAACCATTACAACAACGCTCACGCTTGTTCCGTAAAATAGAACTACCAGCTATATTGTCTATGGCTAAACAGAAAATACGGTGTATCCTGTCATCCACTGGAAGTCGCGGTAACAATGGACAACATGCTTGTCTGCCGGCCTGGTGGGTTCGAGTCCACAGCGGAGAGGAATTTATTTATCCATCCATCCATCATGTGCAATGCCGATAAGCGTGGGTGGTCACGTTCTGCCATCTCACTCGATCACCAGAGTCGTGTGTCAGCTCTGTGTTCCTTTCTTGACCATGCCACGTGGCCAAGCCATCCAGGTATTTACTTCTCGGACTTCCCCTTGGTCTCTTCCCTTCGATCTTGCTGATGGACACATGGAAATGTATTGCAAAATAAAGGCGATCGATGTGATATTTACAACAGAACCCATTGAGATCTTCTTCTAAATAAATATTGGACTAAAAAGTCGAGTCACTTAAAAGTCGTCAGTGACGACTTCATTGCATCGGGTTTTATCTCATATTGCTCAGTCTCTTTCCACAGTGCGGAAAGTGTCGCACAAAGAATGAACTCCTTAGCTCTAGCGACAACCCACAGGAGTCTCCAAAAAATGTCATTCGTGAACCTCAGGACGCGGCCAGGAATCGAACCCACAACCTTTGGAGCCCGAGTCAAACGGCTTGACCACTTCGTCACGGAGACTCCCGAAATATTGGACTTGCACCATTTACTCAGTACATCTGATTGCCTGTAAACGGGTCCTTCAGTTTTGTCCCCCTCCTAAAATAAAGACTAGTGTCACACTGGAGATGAAAATCTTGGCTTTTGAATTGAAGAGTTAAAGGAAAATTCTTGGAATTCTATGGGTCAAGGAAAAGGGTTCTTCATGTTACTTTAAATTATGTTACGTCGAATGACGTCAATGCACATGGGTATTCCCATGGGTGCTCAGTCTCCCGATGCAGTGACCATCCCAGAGTGTTTCTGGTCACTGCTCCCATGAGGAGTAGATTATGGTATCTCCTCTCTTTCGCCGGCATTATGAACGCAATTCGTATTCTCACATATCGCGTTCGAAACAGCTGTGGGAGATTTGGAAGCAGACCGTCTTGCGTTGGTTTCCATACAGTGGTATAAGGGCTGGCCATTCAGAAATCAGTGGCAAACTACTGGACGTAAACTTGCCCAGGAATCACGAAACAGCCAAAAATAAAATGATGGAGTTGACTGATACGTCCTGTAAAGGATATGCAACTAACTTTCTTCTCTTTCCCATAAAAACAATAATGAAGTGCTGGCCAGGCTTTATTCCCAATTCGTGAAGTCGGACTAGAGTCAGTGTCTCATCAGTATCCACCAGAATGAGTCTGCACTGCACTGATAATATCAGCCCTGTCCATGCTTCTTCCCGTTTGTGTTGGTGCATTATTTGCCAGCTGGTCTACGCTTTCCTTTGTTACCCCTTACTCCGGCATGTTCGGGCATACATTCAAGGTCCTTCAATTTTCCCCCCTCCTAATGTAGACTAATGCTACAGACGAAATGTAGGCTCCTGAACTGAAATGTTAAAGAATAATTCTTCGAGTACATAGATCAAGAAGAAGAAAATTGACATTCTGCCAGAACTGAAAAAGGCAGAAAACTGGAAGGCAAACACTGTCATGACACAGAAACATAAATACGTTGGCTATATTAAACGTAAAATAGTGTAGACAAAAGAGTAATGGATGGCATGGTTCATGTAAGAAGAGGCAAGGGTAAACCAGCACGAAGAAGAGACAGTGCATTGGAGATACATTGGTCATTGGAGATACATTGGGCATTGGAGATACATTGGGCATTGGAGATACATTGGGCATTGGAGATACATTGGGCATTGGAGATACATTGGGCATTGGAGATACATTAGGCATTAAAGATACATGAGGCATTGAGATAGACTTGGCACTGGAGATACATTGGGCATTGGAGATATATTGGGCATTGAGATACATTGGGCATTGAGATACATTGGGCATTGATATACATTGGGCACTGAGATACATTGGGCATTGAGTTACATTGGGCTTTGGAGATACATTGGGCATTGAGTTACATTGGGCTTTGGAGATACATTGGGCATTGGAGATATATTTTGCATTGAGATTTATTGGGCAATTATAGACACATTGGACATTGGAAACACATTGGGCATTGGAGATACATTGGGCATTTATAGACACATTGGGCATTGGAGATACATTGGAGATACATTGGGCATTTATAGATACATTGGGCAATTATAGACACATTGGGCATTGGAGATGCATTGGAGATACATTGGGCATTGGAGATATATTGGGTAATTATAGACACATTGGACATTGGAGATACATTGGGCATTTATAGACACATTGGGCATTGGAAACACATTGGGCATTGGAGATACATTGGGCATTGGAGATACAATGGGCAATTATAGACACATTGGGCATTGGAGATACATTGGGCATTGGAGATACATTGGGCATTTATAGACACATTGGGCATTTATAGACACATTGGGCATTGGAGATACATTGGGCATTGGAGATACATTGGGCATTGAAGATGCATTAGACATTTATAGACACATTGGGCATTGGAGACACATTGGGCATTTATAGATACATTGGGCATTGGAGACACACTGGGCATTGGAGATACACTGGGCATTGGAGATACATTGGGCATTTATAGACACATTGGGCATTGGAGATACATTGGGCATTGGAAATACATTGGGCATTGGAGATACATTGGGCATTGGAGACACATTGGGCATTGGAGATACATTAGGCATTTATAGACTCATTGGGCATTGGAGACACATTGGGCATTGGAGACACATTGGGCATTTATAGATACATTGGGCATTGGAGACACATTGGGCATTGGAGATACACTGGGCATTGGAGATACATTGGGCATTGGAGATACATTGGGCATTGGAGATACATTGGGTAATTATAGACACATTTGGCATTGGAGATACATTGGGCATTGGAGATACACTGGGCATTGGAGATACATTGAGCATTGGAGATAAATTGGGCATTTATAGACACATTGGGCATTGGAGACACATTGGGCATTGGAGATACATTGGGCATTGGAAATACATTGGGCATTGGAGATACATTGGGCATTGGAGATACATTGGGCATTGGAGACACATTTGGCATTGGAGATACACTGGGCATTGGAGATACATTGGGCATTGGAGATACATTGGGTAATTATAGACACATTGGGCATTGGAGATACATTGGGCATTTATAGACACATTGGGCATTGGAAACACATTGGGCATTGGAGATACATTGGGCATTGGAGATACATTGGGCAATTATAGACACATTGGGCATTGGAGATACATTGGGCATTGGAGATACATTGGGCATTTATAGACACATTGGGCATTTATAGACACATTGGGCATCGGAGATACATTGGGCATTGGAGATACATTGGGCATTGGAGATACATTGGGCAATTATAGACATATTGGGCATTGGAGATACATTGGGCACTGAGATACATTGGGCAATTATAGATACATTGGGCAATTATAGACACATTGGGCATTGGAGATACATTGGGCATTGAAGATACATTGGGCAATTATAGACACATTGGGCATTGGAGATACATTGGGCATTGGAGATACATTGGGCAATTATAGACATATTGGGCAATTATAGACATATTGGGCATTGGAGATACATTGGGCAATTATAGATACATTGGGCAATTATAGACACATTAGGCATTGGAGATACATTGGGCATTGAAGATACATTGGGCAATTATAGACACATTGGGCATTGGAGATACATTGGGCATTGAAGATACATTGGGCACTGAGATACATTGGGCATTGGAGATACATTGGGCATTGGAGATGCATTCGACATTTATAGACACATTGGGCATTGGAGACACATTGGGCATTTATAGATACATTGGGCATTGGAGACACATTGGGCATTGGAGATACACTGGGCATTGGAGATACATTGAGCATTGGAGATACATTGGGCATTTATAGACACATTGGGCATTGGAGACACATTGGGCATTGGAGATACATTGGGCATTGGAGATATATTGGGCATTGGAGACACATTGGGCATTGGAGATACATTAGGCATTTATAGACACATTGGGCATTGGAGACACATTGGGCATTGGAGACACATTGGGCATTGGAGACACATTGGGCATTTATAGATACATTGGGCATTGGAGACACATTGGGCATTGGAGATACACTGGGCATTGGAGATACATTGGGCATTGGAGATACATTGTTCATGTATAGACACATTGGGCATTGGAGATACATTGGGCATTTATAGACACATTGTGCATTGGAGATACATTGGGCAATTATAGATACATTGTGCATTATAGATACATTTGGGCAATTATAAATACATTGAGCATTGGATATAAATTGGGCAATTATAGATTCATTGGGCATTAAAGTTACATTTGGGCATTGAGATACATTGGGCAATTATAGATTCATTGGGTATTGGAGATACATTGGGCAATTATAGATTCATTGGGCATTGGAGATACATAGGGAATTGGAGATACATTGGGAATTGGAGTACATTGGGAAATTATATATTTATTGGGCATTGGAGATACATTGGGAATTGAAGATACAATGGAAAATTATATATGTATTGGGCATTGGAGATACATTGGGAAATTATAGATACACTGGGCATTGGAGATACATTGGGAAATTATAGATACCTGGGCATTGGAGATACATTGGGAATTGGAGTTACATTGGGAAATTATAGATACACTGGGCATTGGAGATACATTGGGAAATTATAGATACACTGGGCATTGGAGATACATTGGGTATTGGAGATAAATTGTGAAATTATAGATACATTGGGAAATTATATATGTATTAGTCATTGGAGATACATTGGCCAATTATATATAAATTGGGCATTGGAGATACATTGGGAAATTATAGATACATTGGGCATTGGAGATACATTGGGAAATTATAGATACAATTGGCATTGGAGACACCTTGTGCATTGGAGACACCTTGGGCATTGGAGATACATTAGGCATTGGAGACACCTTGGGTATAGACATGCATCGGGAATGGAAACTGGCAAAGAATCGTTTAATCGTTTTTTGCGGACTGTAATCAGATAGACCCCCATAACGCTTAACATCAAAAGGGGATGATGGTGATGATGATGATGATCAGATCGATGTTGTGCAAAATAGCTGCAACGTGATGATGATGATAAAAATATACTTATATAAATACATGTAATTATAAATGCAAGTATACATAAATACACAACTACAGCGTGTTTGTAGTCTCACTACACTTTGTATGTAGAACAGCTGTTTGTTGGAGAGTTTTGTTTTTTTTCGTCTTGGAAATGGAAAACATACTCTCCAACAAACAGCTGTTCTACATACAAAGTGTAGTGAGACTTTACAACCACCCTGTATAATTCGTACCCGTGTAAGCACCAGACAACAAACGCAAAGACTGGCTTACCAAAATGAAAGATCTCCCACGCCACGATACCATAGGACCAGGTGTCAGTCTTCACGTTATAAACATTGGATTGCAGACTTTCTGGGGCAGCCCAGCGCACAGGCAAGGAGTTCTGAAAATATAACAGCAGTGTTAATACTTCTCAGTCCTCATTGTTATCATGATACTAAAGGTGATGGTGATGGTTTGTGGTGACGATGATGACAATAACACTCAAAGTATGTGTGCGTAGTTGAATTTTGAAATGCCTCTTGGAGGTCGGCGTGGCCAAATGGATCTTAAACATTCAGTGTGCTGATACTGAGGTAGCGGGTTCAACCCCCACACCGGCCATTTGGACTAGAATTATGACTTCTCATCCTTGACTTGAGGACGTAAATTACAAGTACCTCTGAAATCGGAGTGCATTCGCCTGATGACGAGCAATACTGTTAATAAGGAAAGCTGATCCACATGAAAAATCAGTCCAGTGCACTATAGGTAGTAGCACGTGTATGGATTACACTTGAGTTCAAGGCGTTTGGCCCCACAGCAGATCCTGCCATTAGGATGTCATGTGTTTCGCCTTACCATTTTATAGGCTACGGCATATGAGGTTTGGGTGCCAGTTCCCTTCACATTGCCTTTCTTTCTCAGACAATTCCCAGAAAAATCTGAACATTGTCTGGAACACATGTAAAATAGAGATAGAAAGAAAAATTCTTCACCGAGTGGATAGTTTTAAATACCAAGGGCACGTATAACATCAGATGGAAGATGCACAACAGAGATTAAAAGCAGAATTTGGCACACAAAAGCTGCATTTCGAAAATGAAGAATATCTTATGCAATAAGTCACTATCATTGAATGTAAGAAAGAGAGTGCTGAAGTGCTATATATAATCGGTTTTGCTGTATGGCTGTGAATCTTGGAATGTAAATGAACAAATTAGGAAGTGATTGGAAGCAACAGATATGTGGTTCCTGAGACGAATATTGCGAATTCCTT
This sequence comes from Cepaea nemoralis, assembly GCA_014155875.1. Lineage (NCBI taxonomy): Eukaryota > Metazoa > Mollusca > Gastropoda > Stylommatophora > Helicidae > Cepaea > Cepaea nemoralis. The sequence continues at coordinate 115,335 of JACEFZ010019368.1, forward strand.
GGACTGCCAAAGTAACTAACAATGACTACCTGAAAGAGGTTAATGAAACCAGAACATTATATACAACAATAAGAGACAAACAGTTTTCTTTGGTCATGTGATGAGAAGAGAGGCGTTGGAGAACATCGTGACAACTGGAAAGATCGAGCGAAAGAGAGGCAGAGAAATGATGCTGGATGGATTTTGACAATGCCATGCAGGAATACCACCAGCAGAATCGATCCAGAACACCAAGGACCGAGATCTGTAGAGAGTCATGAACACCTATGCTAGCCGGCATGACGCTAGATGACCCAATTTTAGCAGGCTTGGTCGACCCCAGAGCTGCTTTCGTCAGAAATAAATTATCCTGCATTAGAGGATTGAACTGGGACCACAAGCAGTGGCAGGTGGCAGCGTGTCTGCTTGCCCAATTTAAAGTGGGTCTTGTAGGTCCCTGGTGATGTGGGTTCCTTAAACATTAGACTATATGTTTAAAATGCTAACTGATTAAGTGACATGGGATGATTAATATTCTTAAGCTACTTCCCGTATCTGCCATGGGCTTACACATTGCCAAAATGTTGTCATTGGTGCTATAATACAGCATGTCTGCTATCATATTAAAAACTTTTTTTTTTGTAAAGTTATAATAATTATTCATTGTGGAATGTATGCAGTCAGCACACATGTACCACCGACTTCCTTGATTCTCCTTTCGGCAACTTTGCTAAAGAACTTGGCCTTGACAATCATTGGCCTCTTAAGTGGGTGACCTTAACCTTGTAATAATCAGCCTCGACAACATTGATGACTGGTGCCTTCTCGGTCTGCTGGCCCAGGTTTCTGGCTCTAGACTGCTCACTCAATAGTGAACACAGCTTGTTTATATTGATGGATGGGCTGTGGCATTTTCCATTGTTCATTTTTGTTTGACCCAAACCTATAAGTTTGTTTGGCATACAATCTGGTAAAATTAGACTATATGTTTAAGTTGTTAATCTTTTCAGTATCATTTGTCTCCTATTTTTTTTAGACCCAATGTACTGCGGACTACAAATACACATACAAACAAAAATACAAACGGCAGCAGCCTTGCATATACACATTTACAGTGGATGAAAGGTTTAACAAATATTATACTCACAGACTCATAGACGTTTCTGTCAGTGACCTCGTTAGGAAACCCAAAACCAGACAGCTTGCAGATCCCGCCTTTGGCTACGAGAATTTTACAGGATCGCAGACGATAGTAGATCAACTATGGATAAAGGAATAATGCGTAATCACATAACATCTTAACTCAGTTCATATGTTAAAGATCGTTTCATGGCAGATTATTTTACTTTCTTTTGAACACCAGATTATTCTACTTTCTTTTGAACACACGATTAATTTAACTTGTTTCTTGTAGGACTTTAAATTATTAAATGGTTGCGTATCCCTTACAGGACATTGCAGTCAACACCAGCATTTTTCAGCTGCTGTTGATGTACTAGGTAAGTGTTACGTTCAGTAGTTGGCCATTGCTTTCTTAACGACCGGCTCCTATACCAGCACATTATAACACAACGCGACATGGTCTGATGCACAAATCGGTCGCAGCTGAGATTTGAACGCCTGGTACCCGGCTAATGAACCGCGTTCGCAAGCCTTTAGCCACTTACTCATTGTAGGACTTACTCATTGATTTTTCTGCCTGTCCATGGCATGCTTTGCATTTTCCTCAGAAACCAAATGTCCACTGCCATTAGATGTTTTTCAGCTTGTCTGTGCATTGTCCATACTTCACATCAATATCAAAGTACAGGTTATTTGCATCCTGGAGCGTGTACAAGTATCCTTTACTGTCACTATTTTAGACTAAGCCGATCCTGGAGTCTATCTTAATGGGGACTCAAGCGCATGTCCACTGTTCTAGTAAGTCAGCATGGTATACACTGTGGCACTATGACGCCTTGAAAGAGGAATCATAATAAGGCTAATGAAATCTTAACACATTTCTTTTTTGTTTTTTTGTTTTTCTTTAAAACTATTGAACACCAAGTTTGCCTTCTTTTACCATTTATTTCACGATTGGGACATAGACACTCAACCAAAAATCTAAACACAATTCTGTTTTTTAACTGTTGAATACCAGTTTTGTATTCTTTTACCATTTATTCCCCCAGTGCAACATAAACCTTTAACAAACAATCTAAACACATTTCTGTTTTTTTTAAACTGTTGAACACCAGTTTTTCTTCTTTTACCATTTATTCTCTCATTGGGACATAGATACTCAAATAAAAATGTAAACACATTTCTGTGTTTTAAATGTTGAATACCAGTTTTGTATTCTTTTACCACTTATTCCCCCATTGGGACATAGACACTCAACCAACAATCTAAACACGATTTCTGTTTTTTTTAAACTGCTGAACACCAACTTTATCTTCTTTTACCACTTATTCCCCCATTGGGACATAGACTCTCAACCAAAGACAGAGAGGTAAATACCTGGATGGCTTGGCCATGTGGTATGGTCGAGAGAAGAACACTGATCTGATCCACAACTGGTGATCGTGTAAGATGGCGAAAGATGACCGCCCACATTTATCGGCATGGCACATGATGTTGATGATGATTATCAGGTTTTCTCAATGTATGTCCTGTTCAGCTCAATTGACTTTTCTTCCCCTCTTCGTTCATTGGTAGTTTTATAACTGTCTTCTTTAGTTTCACACTGCTGATTCTGTCTTACCATTTTATTCCTTCTAGTTTTATCTAACCATTACCTATTCCATAGTTGTATTCATCAACAGTGAATATCTTTAACTGTCTGAATTCGACAAAATAAAATACTTTAAACAGAGGAGTTGGCGCTGGATTAGCATTCATGGCGATAAAATCTGGTACAAATATATCTAAATGAGATTAAAAATTAAGATGATCGACTTCATTGCAACTGATTTTATCCCATATGGCTCGGTGTCTTTCCGCAGGACGACCTGCCTAAAGCGTCGCACAAAGCTCGAACTCCCTAACTCTAGCGACAACCCCCAGGATTCTCCGAGAATGTTGCATTCGTGAACCAAACGACATGGTCCGAATTCGAATTCACAACCTTTAGAGCGTGAGGAGAGCGACAGAGCCATTTCGCTACCGAGGCTTCCCTAAGATAACTAGAAAGTTCTTTCACTGGACCCCATCAGGCAGACGAAATACAGGAGACCTGATGACACACGGAGAACGTCATCTCTGTTTGACCCCTGGTTTCTTTGTTCAGATCGTTGAAGCAGCAATTCCGGTTAACAGCATATGTTGCCATACACACGCATAGCAGTTAATATTCAGAAATGGACAAGAAAAACCACAGCAACACCGAGAAGGTATACATATATAGTCATTAAATCAGGTGCCGTCTCCACAATAAAGGTTGGCTGCAATGGATCTCCAATACTGTCTGTCTCTACGCCCTGATTGTACAATTTCAGATTACTGTTCATCCATCTCTTGATGTTATCTTCCCACTTGTATCGTTGTCTACCTCTTGCTCACTTGCCTTCATCCTTACCCTCCAGTGTGGTTTTTATAAAAGTATTATGTCTTTTAACTTGTCCTGAATATTTCACTTGTCTCTTTTTTTATTTCTTTAATCAATTCTCTTTTCTGTTCCAGTTTTTCTAGAACTTCCAGGAAAACGACATATATATATATATAAAGAGAGAGAGAAAGAGAGAGGACTGTCTATCTATCTGTCCTGTATGTCTGTCTATCTATCTTTCTTTAGCATTTGACTCTTCCCAGTCTACCTACAAGACAGCAGGTTTTTATTTTATTTTTTTTGGGGGGGGGGGGGGTTTATTGTTCCTAGCCTTTGACTGTCCTCAACCTTTGACTGTCCCCAGTGAATGCTTTCAATAATTTTTTTTTTAAGTTGATGTTTGAAAGTGTACAAAGAAGATGGAAGAGGAGAATGAATGAATGCATGAATCGATCAATCAATGAATACCTTGCATGAGAATGAATTCCCAACATACCTTAAACTTCTCAAGGTGATCAAGGCCACTGGCCACTTGAGCAGCCAAGGCCAATAACTTTTGCGAGGTCAGTGTTTGCTTCCTGGTCAGGCTAACACTGGGCTTCTCCCCCCTGCCAATCATAACCTGGTGGTGTCCGGGGCTGTGGCGCTGCAGGAACTGCTGCAGTGTTCCCTCGCTGGCCAGCTCCATCATCATCAGCCAGGGTTCTGTACAAGGCATCACATACAAGGTCAGCGTGGCCGAATGGATAAGAACATGCTTTCTTAAACATCCGGCGTGTTAATGTCGAAGTAAGGTATTCAACCCCTACACCAGACTCTTTTTTTATTTTTTTGTGCATGTACTATTTACAGGATATCGCTGTCAACACCAGCATTTTACTGCTGTTGTTGATGTCTTGACAAGTTTTACGTTCAGTACTTTGTCAATGCTTTCTGAACGACCGGCTCCCATACCAACACGTTAAAACTCCAGCACGACACGGTCTGCTGCCAAATTGGTTGCTGCTGTGTTTTGAACGCATGGTAAGCGGCTTGCAAATCGCGTTCGCAAGCCTTTGGCCACGGAGACGGCCCTACATAGGAAAGTTGTACTAAAATGTTAACCTATCGTCATTGACTTGGAGACGTAAATTACAAGTACCTCTGAAGTCAGAGTGGGTTCGCCTAATGGCGAGGGACATTGTTAATAGGGAAAGCTAATCCACACGCACAATTCAGTCCAGCACAACTACAAGTATGTGTGTATGGACTACGCTTGAGTTCAAAGCGAGCGCCCCCCCCCCCCCCCCCAAAAGAAAAATAGATACTCCATGTGGGTGTGTACAGGGTAGCCGTGTTACATGCAAGTGTCCTCAACCTTCTTCTTTTTTGTTTCCCTTTCGCGGCAAATGTCTCACATAAAGTTATGCACTTCATAGGTCAATATGCCCGACATCGGCGTGGATTTGTGTCAGCTTTGCTTCCTCTAGACGGATTCTGTCAGAGACAACGGGGTATATCTAACCGTAGATAGGTTTTCCTTCCTACCAGTTTTGCCAGAGCGGCAGCCTCAATGCCTACGCTTTGCAATATCCATTTCCCGTAGGATTTTGTAGCTTAATTTGATTCGCCCCTTCTTCACACTTATCCTCTTCACACTTATCCGAGAGTGCTGTCTGATCTCACAACCATGGGCAGCCGCCATTGGAGGCTGACTCAGTCACAGAACTATTAATTTGAGCCAGGGATGGACGCTAAGATAACTTCTCTTTAAAGTTGAACGAGGTAAGGGGTAATTGTGAAATCGACACCCAAGAGATCAGGGTGAGGTGTAGTATCATTATAGTTAGTTTAGTTAGTCTTTCCTCTTGAGCCTAAGGCGGCGCATAGGGCAGAAGTCCTGACTCTCCATGCTTGGCGGTTCGCTGCTACCTGTTGTAGATCTTGGATATTTACTTGGCCATTGAATGAGCCTTCTCTAATGATGGTTCTACGCAGGGTCTCTCTTGGTCTTCCCCGTTTTCTTTTCCCTACCGGTGACCATATGAGGGCTTGGTAGGGGAGCCTTGTCTTGTCCATTCTGAGTACATGGCCGATGTAGTTCCAACGGCGTCTCATTATACATTTGATTACACATATATTATAGTATCATTATACAAATATGATTTTGGGGGGAAAACAACTGTCAACCCTGTTCTTGGGACGAGACTAATCAATCAACAATTTAACACATTAACTAACCAATCGACCAATTAACTAACTAACAAGCTACATAACTAACTAGGGAATTATGTAATATCTAAGTAAAATACTAAGTAAACTACTAACTAAGTAAACTATTAGCTAAGTAAATTACGAAGAACTAACTAAATTACAAAAATCTAATTAAATTACCAATAACTAAGTAAATTACTGAGTAGCTAACTATGTAAATTACTAGCTAAGTAACCAAATAAGAAAACTACTAAGTAAATTACAAAGTTACAAACTAAATAAATTACTACATAGGCAAATTACTAACAACTAACTAAACTCAAAACAATGTTTTCCCGCAGTGAATTTGAATACCGAAAACACAAACAATAGATTGTATGATTTATTGCCTGGCATATTTCGCTGCATCTCGTCAGGTGCATACTGCAGAATTCACACAACATAAAAGTAAATTAACTAGATAATCCTTCAAGCTGAAATATACACATGTTCACACAGTAATGTCAATTGTCTACCACAGTAATTTTAAGCTGACTAACTTGTCTTTCTGTTTGTACAAATCTGGCTTGCGTAGATTGATCATTATTGCTTCTGCAAACTTTAACAGGCGAGTATTTTGTGTGTTAAACAACATGCGAAAGGCAATGTAAAACTTAACTAAACAACAAACTCCATCACAAAGTCCAGGATTTTGTTATTTTAATGTCAACAGTCTCCAACACAATGCCTAGGTTCAGCTCAACACCATCCAAAGAACACATTCAGCTTAAGATTGAAAACATCACAATAACTCCTCTCTCTCTCTCTCTCTCTCTCTCTCTCTCTCTCTCTCTCTCTCTCTCTCTCTCTCTCTCTCTCTCTCTCTCTCTCTCTCTCTCTAGCTCTCTTTTCCCCAACGTTGTTTTAATTTGTAATGGCAAATGTGCATACAACAAGCCATCGTACTTATAAGCATCATCATCATTTGCCCCGTCAACAAGATCTTCCATTCATGTCTATCTACAGATTTCGGACCTTGGTGCTCTGGAACAACTCTGCTGATGACACACCTTTCACGCCACTGTCTCATTTCTCGTGGTCTGCTTCTGCCTTTTTTCTCCACTGATCTTTCCAGTTGTCACGTATGTATATATCCATACAAGGAATAAATAAAACAAATCTGACAGAATGGAATCGTTACCGTTAGCTGTATAGCTGCCAACGAGTCTGATCACGTTGGCATGTGCGGGCAACATCTTGAGAACCTCCAGCTCTGCAGTGAAGAAGTGCCTCTCCTTGTCGCTGGCTTCCCCTGCATATTCAACATACAATGTACATTTGAATTTCAGGACAAATGGGTTATGTCAAAGGGAAACAGTTGCCACTAAAATGTGATAGAAACATAACAGGAACGATGCTTAACCTTCCTCTTCTTCTTCTGTGAGTAACCCTTTCTATGCCTGGTGCATAGCAAGCATCCTTTGTAGGTCATATGAATAAGAGATGTCCGTTCTTAAACATTTGGAGTGTTGACGTCAGGCTAGCGGGTTCAGCACCTACACCGGTCATTTGGACTAAAACGTTGAATTCTCACCCTTGACTTGGAGATGTAAATTAAAAGTACCTCAGAAGTCGGAGTGGGTTCGTGTAATGACGACGGATACTGGTAATAGTTAATTAGTTACATATCCTTTATAGTACGCCACAGTCAGCTCCAGCATTTGTTTGCTATTTGTGATGTCTTGGCAAGTTTACGTTCAGTTTATTTGATGTACCAATCAAAAATCATTCTTTACGTGTACCAATTAAAATGCAGTGTGAGATTAGCTGTTCTCCGTTTGTACCAATCAACGCTTAATCTGTGAATGGCTAATAACCATGCGTAAAAATCAAAATGCAATGTGAGCTTAACTCAATGTGCGATGACCAACTAAATAACATAATAAAGAAACCTGGCATGGCATCCGTGTGTATATTTCATCATCATGTGTCATGCCGATAAGCGTAGACGGTCATGATTTGCCATCTCACTCGATTACCAGAGTCGTAGATCAGCTCTGTGTTTTTACCTCGACCATACCACGTGGCAAAACCATCCAGGTGTTTACTTCTCTGCTTTCCCCTTGTTCTCTTCCCCTCGATCTTGCCAGTTGTCACCAAGTTCTCCAAATTATTTCTTCTCATAACATGACCAAAATATGTTCACTGTCTACATCTAATTTCTCTAATCAGTGTACGATTTTCATTTGTTTCTTGAAGGACTTGTTCATTGGTTTTTCTGTCTGCCCATGGTATTCTTTGAATTTTCCTCAGAAACCACATTTCCGCAGCCATTAGATGTTTTTCAGCTTGTCTGTATATTAAGCCCATATGAAAGCAATATTCGTGTGACTTTACTGCTTTCTTTTCTCCAAGTTGCACAGCTGCTGGTGATCATCCGTGTTCAAAAGAGTTCAAATTCAACTGATTAAATGCCCTGGGATGATTAATCGACATTCTTATATATTTAAATATTCAAATCCCGAAACAACCAATAAATCAATTCTTATATATCACCTAAATATTGTCACTGTGTTATAATACAACATGTCTGCTCCCATTTTAACCACTTTTAAGCCATAACTGTGACACACCCAAACTTCTCATTTGTCGCCATCCATTTTTGTTTGATTCAAACCTACTTTTTGTTTTGACATAGAATCTATTACGTTTACCGAACAAAGCAAAAACATGTCTTGACCTTGCAACTTCTTGATAATAACCCTCATGACATCAGTTGACCCCGGAGATCGTCTCATGCGCCCTTTCCAGACCTCAACAAATGCACCTTGACCTATCTGTTCCAGAAGCCTGACATCCTTTCGCGGAATCTCCCAACTCATCTTCAGTCTGGAATATTCTGTAGGCTGTAATAGAAGAACCACAATACTCACAGTAACACAAAGTGCTGTAACAGAAGAACCACAATACTCACAGTAACACAGAGAGCTGTGACAGAACAACCACAATATTCAAAGTAACACAGAGTGCTGTAACAGAACAACACAATATTCACTGTAACACAGAGTGTTGTAACAACTACAATACTCTCAGTAACACAGAGTGTTGTAACAGAACAACCACAATATTCACAGTAACAAAGGTCGCAGCAACAGAACAACTATAATACTCATAGTAACACAGGTAGCGGTAACAGAACAACCACAATACTCACAGTAACACAGAGTGCTGTGACAGAACAAAGACAATCGCACAGTAACGCAGAGTGCTGTAATGGAACAACCACAATATTTACAGTAACACAGCATGCTGTGACAGAATAACCACAATACGCACAGTAACACAGAGTGCTGTAACAGAACCACCACAAAACACAGTAACACAGAGTGCTGTAACAGAACAACCACAATACTCACAGTAACACAGTGTTGTGACAGAAAAACCACAATACAGTAACACAGAGCGCTGTGACAGAACAATTACAATACTCAGTAACACAGTAACACAGAGTAAAAGAACAGTAGTGTGGGAAGTCACAAGTAGCTCCTTTGTTCTAGACAAATTACGTTTAGTGCTGGCAAGTGTTGTTATATTATCAAGTGCTAGATGCCCAAAGATATAACTGGGCAATGTTTCATAGCAGTTGTTTAGAAACGCTTAAGGCTATTGAAATAGAAATGGGCTCTGGTCATGGGAAAAGTTAATCCACATGCAATAATCAGTCCAGTGCACTAGAAGTAGTAGCACGTGTATGGTTTGAGTTCAAAGCCAGCTAACGCTAAAAAAAATTTAAAATTAAAGATTACTTTACACTTACAGATAAACTTTCAAATAAATATAGGACAGAATTAGATGTAACAGAATACATTTCGTCTTCTACCATGCACAACTCCATTGAGATTGGAGAAAAGGGCCTTTCATGTGCTATCTCCTCCAGCCCTCTTCATGTCCACCTTATATTACTCACTAATTTTGGTGTGCGGATGCCGGGGTAGTGGGTTCAACCCCTACACCGGTCAGTTGGACTAAAATATTGACTTCTTATCCTTGAATTGGGGATGTAAATTACAAGTATCTCAGAAGATGGAATGGGTTCGTCTGAGGGAGGGGGACTCTGGTAATATAGAAAGCTAATCCACACGCTCAAATCAGTCCAGTGCACTAGAAGTAGAAGCACGTCTATGGACTACGTTTGAGTTCCAAGCAAGCAAATACCAAAACAAAATAATAAATAAATAAAGTAATACTCATCTCTGAACTCTAATTCTCTTCTTCTTCTTAAGTCTTCCGCTATTTCACTTGTCCTGCGGGTTCCAGAGGAAGGACTTTCTATCATGCATCCTTAATGAGTATCCTTAATCAGTGTCCTTAATGAGTTACCTTAATGAGTGTCCTTAATGGGCATCCTTAATGATTGTCCTCAATGAGCGTCCTTAATGAGTGTCCTCAATGAGCGTCCTTAATGAGTGTCCTCAATGAGCATCCTTAATGAGATTCCTTGATGAGTGTCCTTAATGAGTGTCCTTAATGAGGGTCCTTATTGAGCATCCTTATTAAGCGTCCTTAATGAGCGTCCTCAAGAAGCGTCATCAGTGAACATCCTCTAGTGAGTGTCCTATAATGAGTGACCTCAAGTGAGTGTCCTATCTAGTAAGAGCGTCTCACCCTCATCTCTTGATTAGCTGGAATCTGCCTAGTCCTCTCCCATACTTCCACATTGGTAACTCTATCCTACCGTCATAGTTCTTCTATCCCGCACCGAGTGGACGCGTTGGCATAATGACTAGGACATTATGTTGACCATCTCAAAATCGCGGTTGGACGAGGTATCGATGCCTATACTCCACCTTCGCTACGGGAAGATCTTACTGGCCATCTATTCCTCCATGCACTCAGGCCCGAAACTATGATGTTCCTATAACGGCATGGACCCATACCAAGCTCCTAGCCACTCCGCCTCTTGTCGTTGACTTTCTGTTCAGAGCATTGGTTAACTGTTTCAGTGCTAAACCGTCGGCATGGGTCAGATTAGGCGCACAATCACATGAACAAAGATTAGAATGAAAACTTCCTTTCCCTGAGCTTAACATTGCGGGAGATACCATGAAATAAAACAAATGACACGATGACTCTAGTATGCGGATATATCGTCCTTCTGTCTAAATGGGTGGTTGTATTTTCAATGGGCTGTGATGAGAACAATGAACTGCATTGGATGTGCTACATGATGAACTCTCAGCGCCTTTGACCCAGAGCGTTTGAGTGGTACATGGAAGTATGTCCATTTGCCATCACATCATCCCCACCGTGTCTCTACCATATACCGCGGGTGCTCATGCCTCTTTACAGATCTCAGTCCTTGGTGGTTTGGATCAATGCTACTGCTGACATACCCACAGGTCACAGTCTTAGATCAACAAGTATCATTTATATGGTTTTCCTCATCCATTTCTACCGCTGATTTTTCCAATCTTTCCGCTGTTCTCCATTGCATGACCAAAGCAGTTATGCACCAGATGTTTGTAAAGTCTCACTACACTTTTTATGTAGTATAAATATGAAAGATTTTAATAAATTAGTTACAATAGTCACTGCTATGGTCTAACTCTGTTTTGGGTAAGCTGTAAAGAACTAATGAAGTATTCATTATAACAGGTGTTGGAAATGCCCATCATGGGCTTCAAGACATGTCTGTACACGTCTCTTCATATTGTCAAATAACTTCTGTAACGTGTATGTTGTTATTTCCGCGTGTATCGACCGTCATTTTGAAACACGTGTTCAACCAAAAATATTCTTTCTTCCATTAACACCATTCTGTTTGGAGAGCAAAGAATTACTCCAGCAGACGACAGCCATTCGCTGCATATTGCTTCCGATGGACTGTGGAGCACATTTTTTTATAACATCATATACTTCATTTTTCAAATTTCTTCTATATACAAAGTTAGACTTTACAAACACCCTGTATAATGTCCTACTTTCAATAATCTTTTCCAGTCAATCGTTGTTAGTAACTCTGGCAGTCCAAGATCTTCGCAACCTTCGACTCAGAATCCACGTCTCCACTGCCCCCATTCTCTTCCTAATTTGTTCAAGAATGCTATCTTGTTTCTTTCTTATAGTTATAGGTACTGTTATACTTTCAGTAGTCATTTGCAAATACTTATTGTTAGTTACTTTGGCAGTCCAAGGCATTCTCATAGACGCCTCAGAAAACATATCTCTTCCAATTTGTTCTGTTTGCATTCCATGATTCACCACCATTCAACAGAACCTAACATGTAACTACTCTCATGCTGTCACACAAAGTCATACATGTGCTGAGTCAGTATTCTTCCATGCTTCAGATCGTGTAGAATTTCAGTATGTTTCTTCTTCTACGTCCACGGTATTTTAAAAACTCTTCTGTAACATTTCAGCTGAAAAGTCTCAATGTCTTGTTTAACGAAATTGCCCATAACTCACATCTATATGTTGTCAGTTAATAATTAATAAACATCAACATTCAACATATCAGTAATCTCGTTCTGTCACCCAAGTAAGTTTAAATGTTCACATGGCTGTGGATATCCTACCAGCCACAGCTTAAAACCATAGACATGCCCTTCTATGAAGCTTCTGCATCAAATGCAACAACTCTGCAACCTGCCCAATCTTTCAAGTAACCAGTAAATTGATTCAGTGCTAAGTAAAAGGTAGGTTTGGACCAAACATGGTACACTATCGAATGAACAATTTCCTTTCACTGAGAACTGAAATTGGGGAAGATATCACGAAACAAAACAATTAACATGATGACCCTAGTATAGAGATATATCGTCCTTCTGTCCAAATGGGACGTCACATGTGTCGATATATTACCCTTCGGTGCAAATGGGAGGTTACGCATGGCGATATATCGTCCTTCTGTACAAATGGGAGGTCGTATTTACCGATGTATCATCCTTCTGTCCAAATGGGAGGTCACATGTGGCAATATATCGTCCTTCTGACTAAATAGGAGGTCACATGTGCCGATATATTATCCTTTGGCACTGAATCAGTTAAATCAATATAACAATCATTAACATCACACGCACACCAACTACAGGATTCATCAGGCCAAGAGAATAAGACACCATCATCTGGTATTTTCTCTTACCATCATCATAACAGGACCGGCCATTTTTTTTTTCATTTCACCATCTAACAAAATGGCCGCCACTACCACTGTCATCATCATCATTACATCTACGACTAACGCCAGCCTCACCAGCGCAACATACCAAATACTCTGTGTTAGGTTGTGTATTCTCATCCAACAACTCTACCTCTTGATCATCCAGATTTTCATCATGGGCCCTTGTTATCTTCTCTTTCATTCTCCGCTCTCTTTTCTGTGAGGAAAATATATGTGAGCATAAGTTAACATTAATCCAAAGAGATGACCGCTTTTAAAATTCTCATTATAACCTCTTTCATTCCCCGATCTATTTTCTGTAAGGAAAATAAACACGCTCATACACTACACAACAATTCGAAAGAGATGGTCGCTGTTCAAAATTATCATTTTAACCTCTTACTATCACCTCTTTCATTTATTCACTTCATATGCTGTATAACTTTGCAGTGTGCACTGGACGAGCTGCAGTGACTTATGATAGGCAATAAATAGTGCAACATATGGTTTGTGTCTTCAATGTTTCTATTCACTAGGGGAATGGATTGTTTGGAATCATCTCTTTCATTCTCCGCTCTATTTTCTAGGAGGAAGATAAACATTATCAAAATAAATTAAACCATACAAGTTAGTTGCATGTTATTTTTACAGGACTTTATAATCAGCCCCAGCATTTATTGTCTGTTTGTAATGTACTGGGTTCAGTAGTTTGCCACTGCTTTCAGAACGATCGACTCTATTGCCATCGATATCTAAGCAGAGCAATCTGCTCCTGAATCGCATCCGGCTGGTTTCGAACTGTGAACATGGGGGAGAATTGATTCTTTAAAATGACCTAGCTTAAACCATGTGGCCTAAACTACGTGGCCTAAACTACGTGGCCTAAATCTGCTAACAGGAAATGTTTTGGAAGGTAAAGGTGAACCGTGTGATACTGTCCACCACCCCTCCCCCCCCCCCGACTGTCGATTGATCTTTAACTGTATGGGTTTAGCACCATATGCCCATTAACCCTAACTGAATAAGTGCCATAGAACAATTAATCGTCTAAAGCGACTTGCCGTATATGCCATGGGCTTATATACAGTATTTTTTCCTATGCGACCACCTTTAATTTGATGTACAGTGCAGACTTGATAAGGCGAACTCACATAAACCCAAGAAATAGTTCTTCTTATCAGAAATTCCTCTTATAAGAGTTCAAGCATATAGTAATGCGTTCACAACGTACAATACAATATTGTTTTTCACAACAGAAATTTCAACATCAGATAATACAACATGTTTGCTACCATATTAACAACTTTTAAGTTATAACTTTGGCACATCCCTACTTCCCATTTTCCGCCATCCATTTTTGTGTTTGGTCCAAACCTTACTGTTTGTTTGGCACTGAATCTCTTAAGATGGCTATAAATTAAGGATTTATACTGAAAGCGGTCTCTTTTATCGGTGATAACTTAGGCTTGTATTTTCTTCCCATTGTCAGATAGTTAGAGCTCAGTGTGGCCGAATAGATCAGAGCAGTCGCTCTTAAATGATTCAGTGCTAGACAAACGAAAATGTGAGTTGGGACCAGACATGGTGCACAATCAAATGTTAGTTAGTTAGTTGCATATCCTTTACAAGACATCACAGTCAACCCCCAGAATTTTTTTTTTTTTTTTTTTTTTTTTTTGCTTTTCGTAATATCTTGGCAGCCAGTCTCCATGGCATAGGGTTTAAGGACGTTGTTCGTAATCCCACATACTCTCGTACAAAACACAGCTGCGCAAGGTCCGGCAGCGGATCGCGTTGCGTTTGTTACTTGTGGGAGTATGTGAGCCGGTCGTTCAGAAAACTACTGAACGTAAATCTTGCCAAGGCATCAACAGCAGTTGAAAAATGCTGGTGTTGACTGCAATACCCTGTTAAGGATATGCGGAAAAAAAAATCTCTTGACAAGAGACAATTCAGTAGATTGCCACTGTTTTCTGAACGACCGGCACCTATGCTATTTTGTAAGTGACCAACGCGAGGCGGTCTGCTGCCAAGTCGCCTGCAGCTGTATTTCGAATGCGGTATGCGGGGTTACGAACTGTGTCCGCAACCCCGTCGTCACAGCACAATCAAATTAACACTTATTATAATGTAAGTTTCGCTCCCTGGGCATTGAAATTGCAGAAGATACCGCGAAACAAAACAAATAACTCATGACACCTGTGTGGCAATATGTCGTCCTTCTGTCTAAATGGATGGTCACATTTGTCGATATATTATCCTTCAACACTATATCAGTTAAACTTCCGGTGCGCTGATGATTGGGTAGCGGGATCGCTCCATACACCAGTCAGTCGGACTTCAACGTTCAACTCTCGTCCAGAAAGCAATAGCAAACTTCATTCATTCAGAAGCATGCCCTTTGTAGAACATCGCTCCCATAACAACTTTCCGGAAAACTTCTCGGTCATAAGCAAGATGTCCCGCGCCTGATACACTCTTCTGGAGATCATCCGCCACATCCTGCACCCGTCTCCTCTTTGGCCTCCATCTTCTTCTCCTCCCAGGCACATAGCCCTCCATTATTGTTCTCTCCAAACTTTTGTGACATTTCAGGTGACCAAAATATTTCACTTTTCTTTGTTGTATCGTTTTTATAGTTGACCTTCCTCAATATTCAGCTCTTGAAGTATGGATGCATTTGTTCTTTTCTTTGTCCAAAATATTCTTAGAACTCGTCTTTAAAATTTATATTCAATGGCATTTATACGTTGTTCAGCTTGTTTAGTAAGTGTCCAGGTCTCACATGCGTATGTTGCAATGGGAAAGATGTGAGCTCTTAAAAATCTAAATTTCGTAGCTCTATCTGTTCCCCTCCACAATTAATTCAGTTGTTTTAGTCTTTGAAGAGCAATTGATAGTCGTCGTTTAATTTCCTTCATTGTGTCACCATTGATGGTAATCAATGACCCAAGATATTCGAAATTTTCCACCACTTCCGAATAATGGCAAACTACTGATTGTAAAGTTGCGCAGAAAAACAACTTGGAGTTGGGGTTGATAGCAACAAACCGCAAGGACGTGCATCCATTCATTATGTGCCATGCCAGTAAACGTGGGCGGTCATGTTTCGAGATTTCATTCGATCACCAAAGTCGTGGATCAGCTCAGTGTTCTTGTCTCGACCATGCCACATGGTCAAGCCATCCAGGAAATTTACTTCTGTGACTTCCGATCTTGCCAGTTATCACCAATTTCTATTTCTTCAAATAGCGTGCCCAAAAAATGTTTACTGTCTACGTCTAATCAGTTAACTTCTTCTTCTTGTTTCGTTCGCTTGAAATATGTCTATAACTGCTGAATGTTGTTTCTTGTATGAATTTAACTGAATGAATTTAATCAGTTTACGATTTTAATTTGTTTCTTGTAGGACTTGGTTATTGATTTTTCTGTCTGTCCATGATAGTCTTTGCATTTTTCTCAGAAACCACATCTCCACAGTCATCAGATGTTTTTCAGCTTTACATCCATACAAAAGTGCAGGGTCTATGTAGCACTTCAACACTCTTTTTCTCGAAGCAATTGACATCTTTTTTTTTATTGGTCAATATGTTTTTTATCTGGCAAAAGGCTACCTTCGCCATGGCAATGGCTACGGTCACCGGCTAGTATGGTCACTGCCATAAAGGAAAGCAGCGGCAAATTACCTTCTTTAAAGTTACCCAGTTTATCATGATTCCCTTAATTACAGGTCATTACAAAAAAAATAACAGGGACACTGAAATTAGCAACATGAAATGTTCGAATGTTAAGCGACGACGGAATATTAGATAGCATCAAACGAGGAAATGCAACACTTTTTAAAAGATAGTTATGTCTCGGGGGTTCAGTGCATAGCCTGGGCTTTTTCTTCATTGACACAACCTCTTGATGGGCATTACAGATCAGTTGGTGATTCGCTCGAGCAACGTCTTTAGTTCTCATGATAATGACACCTGTTAGACCGGCTAGAGTTTGTAGTGGTGTGTCTTTATGCTCAGACTGTCGGGCGCTTCCTGGCCGTGTGGTGAAGCTGTGCCATTTTCTTTGGTTAAGCTGATAATTGGCGGTTAATTATATAAAGTGGTTAGTCTCTTGTGGAGCTTCCTATCTAAGGCGCGGGAGGGGGGGGGGGGGCGTGTTTGGGAGGATGGATTTGAATGTTTGAGAGAAGGAATGGTGGGGTGAGGAGGGGTTAGATAATACCAAAATGAGACAAAAAAAGAGGGGGAGGGAGGGAGATGATAACGAAAAGAGAGAGAGAACAACGAAAAAAAAGACAGAGAGACAGAGAGTGATAACAAACAAGAGATAAAGAGAGACATAACAAAATATAGATAAAGACAGGGGCAAAAAGAAAGACAATGAGTGACAGGGAGACAAAAAGACACTTAGAATAAAAGGGAGAGGGGGAGAGATATATAGTCCTGAAACATACACACACACACCCACCCACCCCCACACACACACACACACACACACACACACACACACACACACACACACACACACACAGATAATATCAAACAGAGGCAACGAGAAGAGAGAGAGAGAGAGAGAGAGAGAGAGAGAGAAAATACTCTTTCACGCTGACTACACCTCTGTTCGTGTCTTATTTGTCCCAAAGACACTAAGCAACATTGTTATATTTCTCTGCCACTTGCTTAACTCCAGTTCTTGTTTTATTATAGGCACAATACTGCCCTAGCCTAGACAGTCACAATACAATCCTAGCCTAGACAGTCACAATACAATACAATCCTAGCCTAGACAGTCACAATACAATCCTAGCCTAGACAGTCACAATACAATCCTAGCCTAGACAGTCACAATACAATACTAGCCTAGACAGTGACGATACAACACACTTCTAGCCTAGACAGTCACAATACAATACAATCCTAGCCTAAACAGTTACAATACATTCCTAGCCTAGACAGTCACAATACAGCACACTCCTAGCCTAGACAGTCACAATGCAAGACACTCCTAGCCTCGACAGTCACAATACAACACACTCCTAGCCTAGACAGTCACAATACAACACACTCCTATCTTAGACATTCACAATACAATCCTATCCTAGACAGTCACAATACAATCCTAGCCTAGATAGTCACTATACAACACACTCCTATCCTAGACAGTCACAATGCAATCCTGGTCTTAACAGTCACAATACAATACAATCCTAGTCTAGAATGTCACAATACAATACAATCCTAGCCTAGACAGTCACATTACAATACAATTCTAGCCTTGTAGCCACTTGGCAGCCCTGTAGTCATAGGGTCAAATCTGTAATGCACCATTGGATCAAATGAACATGTTTTATCATGTAAATTTCCTTTCACTGAGCATTGACATTTGGGTAAGACAAAACAAATAGCACAATGACCCTTGTATGGCGATATATCGTCCTCCTGTCCAAATGGGAGGTCACAAGTGGCGATATAGTATCCTTCGGCACTGAATTGGGTCATTTCTTCCCATAACGAGTCCATACAAAATGCCCGTTCATAAAAGGAAAATTAAGAAGACAAGAAATGAGAAAGGAAAAAGAAAGAAAAAAAAACAATATAGAACAGCGTACCTTCATTCGCATTGCCATGAAAGCAAACACAATAATTAGTAACACAGCCAGGCCTGCACAAACCACTGCTCCTATGGCGAAAGGTGAAACTGAAATGAGAAAAAATAAGTTTAAGAATATGTATATTGATATGTGTCTGCTTTTTTTTCTTTAGATCATAAATAAATTCACATGTAGTGTTTAGCGCTCATAGACGTTAAGGTAAGAAGTGGAGACTAGAGGACACCCTAGACAACATAAAAGTTTGTTATATTTACCAATCGGGATTCGAACCTGTCACTTCCAAATGACGACAGCACCTCGCTGCAGGAACAAGTGTACTTCGACGCATGACCAACTTTTTTTTTTTTTGGTTCGCATATCCTTTACAGGACATCGCTGTCAACATCAGCATCTTTCAGCTGATTGTTGATTTCTTGGCAAGATTACGCTCAGTAGTTTGCGATTGCATTCTGAGCGACTGGCTCACATACCCCTAAGTTACCGACGCGGAGAGAACCGCTACCGATTCCTGTGAAACGTCACGTTACTTACGAGAGTATACGAGATTAATGAGAAAGTCGTGTAACCTCTAGACCAGGGAGACCGGCCATGACCAACTAGACACCCCTAAAATATTGTGTCTTCGTTAGCCAGGTCTATCATCCACATGAGCCAACAGACATCTACTGCGTCTAGTACCTTGCGGTGTAGGACAGGGGGTTCTCTGAGGAATTGGATGAGCCTGAGGAATTATGACAGCTGGCTTGTGCAGTCGCCACGAACTGTGCAGGTTAGAGTTTTCTTGTTGCCCCCGACAGACCAAAAAAAATCCAAATTTTACCGAGGATTCGAACCCGGGACTTTTGGAGGAGAATCCTGCATTCTTAGCCACTCCGCTGCGTATCCACATTAGTCTACAACTACGGAATAGGCCTATGGACAGAATTCGAATCTAACCATTGAAATAGCAATATTGATCTCAGAATATATAATTATATAAATATAAATTGAGTTCGGCATTGCCAAACACCACACGAAGACTTCACGCAAGCATTTGGGGATCAAAGAAGGTCGGCATGGCCTAGAGGTTTAACTCGCTTAAATTGTCCTCAACTAAAGGGTTTGTTCCTCAAGCCAGTCAGTTGGACTTAAATGTCGACTTCTCGTTCTTGACTTAGGACGTAAATTACAAGTACCTCGGAAGTCCGAGAGAGTTCGCTTGATTGAGAGGGACACTGTAATAGGGAAAGCTAACCGTCGCGTAAAAATCAGTTCTGTGCACACAATAGTAGTAAAAAGTGTGTGGACCACGATCGATTTCAAAGCATCAGAACGAAAATAGCTACAAGAACCATAACTGATACTTACAGTGCATGCTAGTGTCTGCCACTTGAGGAACTGATTGCGCGGAGCTGCTGCCCCTGACAACATAGGCGGCGTTCTGGCCTTGAACCTCGACACTGGTTTCCGCTGTTTGCAGGCAAATGTAACAACAATTAACTTGTGTCTTATTATAGGTTTCTGTGTTATGCTACATACATCTACTTTTCTTTATCAGTCGCAAACAGGTGTCATTTATCTCTTGATGTCCCCAACAGTTGTAATTTATCTCTCTGTGTCCCAGACAGTAGTCATTTATCTCTTTATGTCCCAAACACTTGTCATTTATCTATTTATGTTGAAAGTCGACTTAAAAGTCATTTATCTCTTCTGTCCCAGACACTTGTCATTTATCTATTTATGTCCCAGATAGATGTCATTTATCGCTTTATGTCCCAGGCAGTTGTCATTTATCTCTTTTTTGCCCAGACAGTTGTCATTTACCTATTTATTTTCCAAACAGTTGTCTTTTATCTATTTATGCCCCAAGCAGATGTAATTTATCTCTTTGTATCCGAGACAGTTGTCATTTATCTCTTAATATCCCAAACAATTATCATTTATTTCTTTATGTCCTAGACAGTTGTCATTTATATTTTTATGTCCTAGACAGTGGTCGTTTATCTCTACATGTCCTAGACATTTATCTCTTTATTTCTCAGACAGTTGTCATTTATATCCTTCTGTCTCATACAGCTGTCATGTATCTCTTTTCCACATAGTTGTCATTATCTCCTTCTGTCCCATATAGTTGCCATGTATTTCTTTTTGTCATACAAAGTTGTAATGTATCTCTTTCCCAAAAAGTGCCATGTATCTCTTTCTGTCCCAAAAAGCTGTCAATGATGTATCTTTGTCGCAGTAGTCTTTTTTTTTTCTCTAAGTGTTGCTTAAATAATAATACTAATCGTAGTAGTAGTAGTAGTAGTAGTAGTAGTAGTAGTAGTAATAGTAGTAGTAGTAGTAGTAGTAGTAGTAGTAGTAGTAGTAGTAGTAGTAGTAGTAGTAGTAGTAGTAGTTGTAGTAGTAGTAGTTGTAGTAGTAGCAGCAGCAGCAGCAGCAGTAGTAGTAGTAGTAGTCACATCCGACAGTCATATCTTACAATGGACTAATCATCATCAGGTGCCTTGACGTTACGTATGGGCGGTAATGTTTTGCCATCTTACACGATCTCCAGAGATCAGTTATGTGCGTTTATTCTCGATTATGCCATGTGGCCAAGCAATTCCGGTATTTACTTCTCTGCCTTCCCCTTGTTCTTTTCACCTCAATCTTGTCAGTTGTCACCATGTTCTCCAGTTTATTTCTTCTCATAACTTGCCAAAAATCTCGACTGTCTACGTCTAATTTCTCTAATCAGTTTACATTTGTTTCTTGTAGGACATCAGCTCATTGGTTTTTATATCTGTCCATGGTATTCTTTGCATTTTCCCCCTGAAACCACATTTCCACTTCCATTAGATGTTTTTAGCTTGTATACACATTGTCTATGTTTCCTATCGATACAAAAGTACAGGTTCTAAGTAATACTTCAACACTCTTTTTCTCATTGCAATTGGTATCTTTTTATTGGTCAGTATGTTTTCCATCTAGCAAAAGGCATCCTTTACCATAGCGATTCCTGTATTAATCTCTCAAGGCACCTTCCCATCAGATGTTATGACTGTTCAGAGATAGTAGTGCTGAATACACTCATTTAAGAATATTTCCATTTACCCGTATATTACATTGTAGTATTTCTTTCTTCTAAGAGGTGACCTTAAACTCTATCTTCTTACAATTTAATGTAAACTCTAGTTATTCATATCTAATAAGTTTTGTAGATCATGTTTGCTGTCTGCAATCAGTACTGTATCATCTGCGTACCTAATTTTATTGATGTTATGTCCCCCAATGGTGATTCCTTTATCTTCTAAATTTCGAAAAGGAATGAATATTAACATTTTGAGTATATGGGAGTTCAGATGGAAAGGAGGTGGCATGATAATATCATAAAATGGCATATCATAATGGCATAAAATATAACATAATCCATTCCTGTGGAGAGAAGCAACAGTGAGATGTAACACTTATTATGAATATGGAGAGATCAAAATCCATCAAGGGATTATTGACTGTGTCAGACAGAATATTACTGTTAAAGTTGAGTGGCAGCCCTTTTTATCTCCTTCAAGTTAATGCACCAACAACAGAAAGCAGTATCGATGAATTTTATAATGATTTAGATAACGCCTTCATGATGTGCAAATACACAGAATCAAATACCATTATGGTTGACTTTAATGCTAAATTTGAAAGTCAAAAAGATGGATATACAGTAGGCATGTATGGGCTAGGGGAACAGAATGAAAGAGTTTGCAGACGTGTACACTTCGCAAAAGAGCATGATATGATTATTTGAAATGCCTGGTATCAACAACATCAGACGAGATTATGGACATGGAAGAGTCCTGACAATAAAATCAGAAAACAGATTGATTACATTCTCATCAACAGCAGCTTTCGAATTCCTTAAAGGTTGCAAAAACTATGCCTAAATGCACACTGTTACAGCGACCATAGATTAATTATAAGCACTAATATATAAAGTGAAAGAAGGTCGAATATACACAAAGAAACACAACATTTGATTTATGTGCTTACGGAGTGAGGAGATAAAAGATAAATTCAAAGTTGAAGTAAAGGACTGATCTGATGCATTGTCAGATCTAGAAAATATATTTCAAGAAGTCAGTGACAACTGGGACATATTGAAGAACTCAGTCAGCCAGGCTGCATAAACAACTATTCCAAGCATGAAGATGATGGGTGGTGAGAAATGGATGATGACAACATCTTACAATTAAAGAACATAAGAAGAAATTGCAAAATTAATCATAAAAAATATGAAGAGATTCACAGGAAAATTAGGAAATTGTGCAAAGAGGCAAAAGAAGCGTGGCTTGAGGAAAATTGCAGGGACTCGCAGAGACTTTTCTTCATCTTTTTCTTCTTCTTCTTCTTCTTCTTCTTCTTCTTCTTCTTCTTCTTCTTCTTCTTCTTCTTCTTCTTCTTCTTTAGTAGTAGTAGTAGTAGTAGTAGTAGTAGTAGTAGTAGTAGTAGTAGTAGTAGTAGTAGTAGTAGTGGTAGTGGTAGTGGTAGTGGTAGTGGTAGTGGTAATAGCAGTAGTAGTAGTAGTAGTAGTAGTAGTAGTAGTAGTAGTAGTAGTCATAAAACCAACATAACACCTGCAATACCAAATTAATACACACAAGAATTAGTGACATCACAAGAAAAGAACACACACATCAGCTGGTTGCCTAAAAACCAAAGTTAGCCAGATCAACATAGAAAAATATCAGATTTTAAATGCATGGTCAGATTATGTGAAAAATTTGTTTAACAATACAAGAAAGGAAGAGTATATATATTCCATATAATAATGAAGGACCACGGATTTTAAAGATGGAAGCTCAGAATGCTCTTAATCATATGAAAACTAGCAAAAGACCCCGGGTCCATACAGCGCCACAAACGGAAACGATCAATGCCCTAGAAGAATATGAAATAGACCAAGTCACGAGACTGCTGAATACAATATGTGATACTGGATATATACCTCCTGAACTATGTAATTCTATATTTATTGCAATCCCGAAGAAATCACGAGCCTTGGAATGTGATTAACATCGAATTATGAGTATAATGAGCCACATCGCGAAGATTTTTAAAGAATCATCAGTCAAGAGTTAAGAAGAAAATAGAACCCTAAATAGGAGAACAATGTGGGCTCATAGAAGGCAAGGGTTCAGATAATGCTGTGTATTTACATAAAACATTAATGGAGCGTTCAATAGAAATAAACAAAGACCTACACAGATCTTTGCTTCATTGACTTCATTTGACATCAGCTTTAGATAAAATACATGTGGACGTGAGAACTACGCTTGCAAATTGTCACAATGAACTGATTTATGCAGGGACTTTCTGGCATGCATATCATCGATTCTATCGATGTGTTCTTTTCGCAATTCTTTTTTAAATAGTTTTGTTTCCATTTAAACTCTTCTTCTTCTAATACTACTACTGCTGCTGCTACTACCACTACTACTGCTACTACTACAACTACTACTACTACTACTACTACTACTACTACTACTACTACTACTACAACCTCTACTACTACCACTTGCACTACGTCTTCTTTTTCTTCTTCCTCCTCCTTCTTCTCCTCCTCCTCCTCATCCATCTCCTACTTCTTGTTCTTTTTTTTTTGACTTATACGTCCTTTTCTTCTTAATCCTTTTGTACCTTACCTTCATTTCACTAATACCCAAAGTGTAAACTATAGCAGTAACCGGGACTCAGTCACCATTATCGTCAACATTACCATCACCTCCACCACCATCATCATCACCACTATTGTCATCATCACTATCATCCTCTCTGCTATCATCACAACTACCACCATCATTATCTCTACAATCAGCATCACCATCATCATCATCATCTCTACCATCACCATCACTACCACCATCTTCATCATCAATACATTATGAAAAACAAACCAGAAAACAAGTCCAGTCAACCTACCAGCGACACTGATATTGACCGAGTATGTATTGTCAAACACATGCACAATGCCCTCCTCATCATTGTCCGACTTCTCGATAATCTCGTTTGTGACGTGGCACTCATACACCCCAGCGTGCTCCTCTGAGAAGTCCTCTATGTTGATCTGGTTACTGACTGAGAGCTGGTCCACTCTTTTGCCAGTTTTCAAAGGAGTGAAGGACCAAGAGTAGGTGGGCACTGTGGATATTAGATAGTAGAAGTTAGGTGCCTTCCTCATTTTGTGTGACGTATTTATTTTCACTTAACTAATTCAGTGCCAAACAAACAGTAGGTTTGGACCAATCATGGTAGCCAATCAAATGACCAAGTATTATAATGTAGTTTTCCGTTGACCCAGCATTGAAATTGCAGAAGATGTCAAGAAACAAAACAAATAACAGGATGACCCTTGTATGGCGATATATCGTCCTTCTGTCCAGATGGGAGGTCACATTTAGCGATATATTATCCTTCAGCACTGAATCAGTTAACATACAACGAGTGCGTGGAAAAAGCTAAGAGAAATTGAATCATGATAATCATCAAGTGCCTAACCAGCTGACGTAGGCGTTCATGTCTCTGCACAGATCTCGATCTTTGGTGTTCTGTATCACTTCTGCTGATGGTATTCATCCATGCATCCAACATAATTTCTTTTAGTCTGCCTCTGCCTCTCTTCCATATTGTCTTTCCAGTTTTCACAATGTTCTCCAATGCCTTTCTTCTCATCACATGTCCAAAGAAAGCTATTTGTCTCTTTCTTATTGTTGTATATGATGTTCTAGTTCCGTTAGCCTTTTTTAGGCAATCGTTGTTATTTAATCTGGCAGTCCAAGGAATTCACAACATTCCTCTTAGGAATATGTATATAAAACATGTTAACAAGATAAAAGCGAAGATTGTTGGTCCTGTAATGACAAGGAGGGCATTTGAAAACATCGTGACAGGTAAAAACAGAGCCAGGCTGAGAGACATGATGCTTGATGGTCTCATACCGTGGCATGAAAGAATATCATTAGGGAAGTTCATCCAGAGCAGCAAAGACCTCGTTTTGTGGAAGAGCATTAATACCCATGCTATTGAAGAT
Source organism: Cepaea nemoralis (assembly GCA_014155875.1). Lineage (NCBI taxonomy): Eukaryota > Metazoa > Mollusca > Gastropoda > Stylommatophora > Helicidae > Cepaea > Cepaea nemoralis. The sequence continues at coordinate 140,827 of JACEFZ010019368.1, forward strand.
AATGTACAGGTGATGGAAGTGATGTTTGTTGTGATGATGTTGATGGTAGTGATGATGATGATGGTGGTGGTATTAATGTTGACGTTATTGGTATGTATGATGATGGTGGTGGTGATGATGATGATTGTGATTGCAGTGATGATGATGGTAGTGATGGTGATAATGATGACGGTGATGGTAGTGATGATGGTGATGGTTATGTTAATAATGGTGATGGTGGTATTGATGATGATAATGGTTATTGTAGTGATGATTTTGATGATGGTGTTGGTGATGCTGATTTTAGTGATGATAATGGTGGTAATGAAGATGATTATGGTGTTGATAATGATGGTGATGGTAATGATGGTGATCCGTTGATGGTTTCAATAATGATGATGATGAGAGAGATACTAATCATGGTGATGGTGGTATTGATGGATGAGAATAGTTATGGTGTTGATAATGATGTGCTGGTAGTGATAATGAGTATGACGATGACGGTGATAGAAGTCATGGTGGTGTTGGTGATGATGATGATAATGATGGTGATGATGACGATGATGACGATGATGATTGATGATGATAATGATGATGATGATGATGATGATAAAGGTGGTGAATATATGAAGATGATGTCAATGATCATGTGTCAGGTCTTAGTCAGATATGACTGAGCTACCGTATGACAGTAAACGGTATTACCAGCTTTCTGTTAGCGCCGAATGTTAGGTGGTGCTAACCAAACCAGACACCCCAGATTTTGCCACAGGCTTCAGGCGGAGGAGCGCAATGGAGAAGGTACAAGCTTTACCCTAATGCGAGGAAAAGCAACCTAGACTAAATGTCATGGCAAGGCAGACCATGCCATAAGCCTTGGTTGGCAACTGGTCTAGGATGGAAGCTCTGAAGGAGGACAGTTGTAGTATTGCTTTGCTGATCCGGCAGCTTCTACAGTTTGTCTTGTTCCAGATGTAAAAGTGTTACCATTCCTTTGAAGTAAACTAGACAGGCCGAGAGAGGGATCATGCTGCATGGGCAACACGTGGTTTCTAAACTCAATCCAGGCTTTGTGTTATGGAGAGGTATAACTCAATTTTACAAACTATAATCTGCCAAGACGGCAAGATGCCAGTCGTAGGCAGTCGAAGGCAGTCGTAGTGTCAGTGATCATGATGATGGAGATGACGATGGCGGTGACCACATTAACCTTACTTGGGTAGCCACGACCGATGCACTTGAGAAGGATGTCGGATCCTAGGAGGAACTCGTTGAATCTGGTCACCGGAAACACGTGAACGGTCATCACCTGGGCGGGAGCTGTGTGACCACAAGTAAATGGGCATGTAGTCATATTAGATAATAACAATACATATATACATGGCCGGAACTGAGTGACCACAAGTAGATGGGCATGTAGTCATATTAGATAATAACAATACATATATACGTGGCCGGAACTGAGTGACCACAAGTAAATGGGCATGTAGTCATATTAGATAATAACAATGCGTATGCATACATGGCCGGAGCCGTGCGACCTCAAGACGGACATGTTATTCATATCAAATTATATGTATGTATTATAGTTATAGTGATACATGCAAGTGTTCATCAGCTGTTGTGTTGTTCCATGTAGCATACAGGCACGTGTTCATCATCTGTTGTGTTGTTTTACGTAGTGATACACGCAAGTGTTCATCAGCTGTTGTGTTGTTTTACGTAGTGATACACGCAAGTGTTCATCAGCTGCTGTGTTGTTCCATATAGCGATACACGCAAGTGTTCATCAGCTGCTGTGTTGTTCCATATAGCGATACATGCAAGTGTTCATCAGCTGATGTGTTGTTCCATGTAATAATACATGCAAGTGTTCATCAGCTGTTGTGTTATTCCATGTACCGACACAGCCCAGTGCTTCATCAACTGTTGAAAATATTCCATATCGAGAGCTCCTTCAATCTATCTTTGGCGAAAATAACAACGTCCAGGTATCTGTAAGATCTGAACACCCGAGGAAGTGATGGTCTATATCTCGAAAAGATGCGTACACACCACACTCCTGGTGTGAGCTATTGTTGGAGTCTATTCCGGTGTATGTTAGGTGGCTCATGTGTTCGAATCTAAAAGTCCTCTTTTGATCCTTTCTGCTCTGGTTCTTTCATCTCCCAATACAACTAGGCTCTCAGTCAACTCAGGCCTAGCCCTTTATAAACTTATTTATGATAGGTTGAATTGTGCAGTTAAGTTTTCTAATGGATAAGTTACAGATCTCACGCCAAATCTCTTTAATAGATTCTTACGGCATGCATGGTAGGTTACAGTGTGGCTTCCTTTATGGACCTTGGTAACATAGGGGTGGGCCCTTTCTTGTCGCATGGTTTATATTGTCTCCCTGGCGAAGTAGTCAAGCCGTCTTGAGGACATGGATTAGTTTCCAAATTACTTCATTCAGACCACTATTGCAGCTTTTTTGTTTTTAAAGAGACCCCCTTGATATAATCACTAGAGCTATGAATAGACCCCTCGAGATCGTCGATAGAGCTATGGATTGTCCATTGGGATCATCGACAGAGTTATGAAGAGACGCCTTGGGATCATTGACAGAGTTATGAAGAGACACCTTGGGATCATTGACAGAGTTATGAAGAGACACCTTGGGATCATCGCTAAAGCTATGAAGAGACACCTTGGGATCATCGCTAAGGCTATGAAGAGATCCCTTGTGATCATCGCTAAAGCTATGAAGAGACCCTTTGGGATCATCGACAGAGTTATGAATAGACCCCTTGGGATCATCGCTAAAGCTATGAAGAGACACCTTGGGATCATCGCTAAAGCTATGTAGATCGTGCTGCGCCCGATGCTCTCCCAGGTGGTTCACAATCCTACGTAGAAAGACCGAGCCATGTGGCGAAAACCCTGTACACTAAAACTGATCCGCTCCTCAACTTTAACCTTTCGCATGGGGCCAGGACTGAGCATGTATTTGACCCAGCATATATCAGCCGAATGAACAGATTATTCCCCCATCACCTGTGATGTCCGAGCAACACAAAACCACATCGATCTACCATAAATATAAAAAGTGACAGGACCTGTTTAAATGCCTTAGACGCATCTTGCTAGACCCATAGTTTATAAACCAATGGACCACTCCATGGGTGATGTGGTCATACCACACAGTCCGCCTTTACTTCCATAGACAATTTTGGTACCTATTTTAGACTGCGTCGACATTGATGCCCAAATCAATTTTTAAAAATCCAAATCCGCCCAGCTAGGGATCGATCCCCTGACCACGAGATCAGCAGGTCAATGTCTAGCCACAATTGTAACAATCCCTCTCATATTTCTGTGAAACCATTTGAATTCACGCTGACTTCCCTGGAATAAAATAATCACACACAGGGAATTTCACAATGTTGATGACCCCCATACCAGGGAAACTACCGATGCAGTCTCATTCCATTTGACCGTCCATTCCGTTTCTGCTGTCGCAGACACCGCTTAGACCAACTGTCATATCCATGGCAACATGCGTGCTTGAGTGAAGGATCCATTCTAGTGATAGCCGCCAGCGTTCCCCCCAGACGATATACATTTGGCGGTAAATGAGTTAGAAGAATTTCCGGGAGATCAATACCTTGTACAGTGAAAGATCAATGAGCGGGGTGCATTATCACGACGAAATTGTTTCTGCTCCTGTTTGTTTTTGTTTTTTATGAAAACGCTACCAACTCTCCACATGTTTTAATATAATGGAAAATAACTTGTTGTGTGCCTTCCTTCACTTTGAATTCAAGCGTAGTCCATACGCATGCTACTATGTCAAGAGCACTGGGCTGATTATTGCGTGTCGATTAGCTTTCCATATTACTAGTGTCCCTCGCCATCCGGTGAACTCACTCCGACTTCTGAGGTACTTGTAATTTACGTCCCCCCCAAGTCGAGGGTGAGAAGTCAACATTTTAGTTCAACTAACCGATGTCGGGGTTGGATCCGCTACCTAGGCATCAGCGCACCCGATGTTTAAGTACAAGCGCTCTCATCCATTCGGCCAGACTGGCCTCCTTGAATGAACTGAATGTAAACTTGCCAAGAAGTATATGAAGAGGGGCTGCGGGAGAAAGAGAGAGGGAGAACCAGACAGACAGTCAATCAGAATGAGAGACAGGCAAGCAGAGACAAACAGACAGAGAGAGGTACCGAGAGAGAGAGAGAGAGAGAGAGAGAGAGAGAGAGAGATGGAGAGAGAGAGAGAGCGAGAGAAAGAAAGAGAGACACTGCCAGAGAGAATGGCGGGTAGGTGGGTGAAAAGGCAGGCAGACAGAGGGAAAAAATGGCGGGAGCCAGATAGAGAAAGAGAGACACAGACATAGATAAATGGCGGGTAGATGGGCGAGAAGGTAGGCAGTCAGAGGGAAGAAATGACGGGAAGGTAGGCAGACATAATGAGAAATAGAGAGAGAGAGAGAGAGAGAGAGAGAGAGAGAGAGAGAGAGAGAGAGAGAGAGAGAGAGAGAGAGAGAGAGAGAGAGAGAGACGGGCAGACAGATAGCGAAAGAGAGAGACAGACAGATAAATGGCGGGTAGGTGGGCGAGAAGGCAGGCAGGCAGCCAGTCAGACAGACAAAAGAAATGGTGGGCAGTCTGTAAGGCAGAATCGCAGACAGACAGGCGGGTGGTGGCGGGCGGGACGGCGAGCGGGCGAGCCGGAAGTCAAACAGGAAGGCTGACAAGCGAGGGGACAAGAAACAGCTGACTTACTGTAGACCTGTATGGCAGGTAAGGCCAGGCACTCGGCATACTTCAGGCCGGGGTAGTAGACGTGACAGTGGTAGATGTGCCCACGGATCCCATCGCTGGCTTCCACCACCAGCTTCTCTTTCAGCAGAGTAGAGTTTTCCACAGCCGTGGTGGAATTCAGCCTCAGACTGCCAAATCTGGGGAGAGAAGGTTCTTTATTAGCACTCTTCGCTCGTGTTAGTGGGGCCCATTGGAGAATCATCAGTTACACTGTTGCCTACTATGCATGTAGTAAGAGGCTGCCAAGTAAAGATGTGAGACTGGCTGATGTATCAACAGAAGACTTTAGCTGCAAAATTCAAGTGGTAATCAACAATTCTACAAATGACTTGAAGTGAATTTTTTAAAGGTCAGTACTGCATAGTGTTAAAAATTATATAAAGGCAATCTCGATGTACAGATGAGAATCGTGGAAAATTAGCAGACATGTGAGGAATTATGTGGAAGCTGGGGAGAAAAGCTTTTATAGAAGAATGATGAGACTGAACGAAAGAGTAATGAAGATAACGTGTAAGAAGTTAACTCATCAAAAGATCATTCTGTGGGCATGTCATGAGAGGGGGAAAACTGGAGTACGGCATGACAATGAAAAAAGGTGGACAGAAAAAGAGTCAGGCAGGGATCAAGAGAGACGATACTGAAGAGTTTGATAACGTGGCATGGGGGAATATCTATATTAGATGTGATTGGCAGTACACGCGAAAGAAGGCTGTGGACAGATATGATCACCAACGCCACACGGCATGGACTATAAGAAGGAGACGTTACTCCATTGAGAGACGAAAGGTAGAAGAGGAAGAGATTAGTATATTCTGGCTGTTTATCGTAGCAGAGAGTTTGTCTTATCGCACCGCATTCAAGATCTTTCCAGAAAGACGCTGACCTAAAATCAACAAGAGGTTGACTTATCTCTCATCATTCAAGATCTTTCTAAAAAGACACCTAGCTTCAATCAACCAGAGGTTGACTTATTTCGCATCACTCAATATCTTTCTAGAAAGACACCTACCTCCAATCAAACAGAAGTTGCTCCCCCGATGTGTCTCCACCTTGCCGCGGTGGGGGAGCTTGTGTGTCCCTCTGACCCCATGTGCTTGCCGATGGATGAAAACTACACATCGGACAGCTTATGGGATAGGGGCCAGACTAAGAGAGACACAACCTGCTGCTCTGAGGGTTAGAATGAGGTGAGGATAACAGTCAGAAGTTTAAATCAGGCGCACGAAGGCAAAAGATTTGGTCCGGACAATACTCTACAAAGGTTTCTCGTTCACAGCTGCACGGAGGTAAGGTGCTGAGCCGGCAGCACATGTAGCCTACCTCGTGAGCGAGTACAAAGTAAGAAAAGTGCCCCAGTCGAAGGAAATGGTTATGCAAACTGTCTGTATCTAACTCATAGAGAGTGTAGACAAAAGTGGAAGAACGTCTCAATGACGCGAAATGGAACGCACGGCTAGCGAATCCATTGCGTGGTCCGAAGCAACAGCAAAAGCTTACCGAGTGGATGTCGCCCGCAGTCTGACCGTTCCTGGTGTGCGCTTGAGCGACCAGTGTGGCAAGCGAGATGCCCAACACACGGAAGTGAGGAACTAAAGCAGCCATGAGCAGAACGTGGCAACTCCTTGGGTGAGCCCAGTCTCAGAGCAATATGTGCCGGCTCTGCAATTATGGAAGCCTCCTTGGATAGCAAGGGAATGCCCATGGTCTGCCCCTGCCTTCCCTTGAGGGCCGACCACGATGTCGCTGATCGTTCTATCTTGACCAGCTGAGATGTGGGCGACACCACGACAATACGTCTAACGTGCCTCGAAACCCGAGGAAGGCTAACCTCATTAAAAAATGCCCGCCGGAAGCAGGAAGTGCCGTCCTACGGGTGGCAAACTAAAAATTGGCACTACGCATTTACGTCCGAGTGAAATGTCTCGTCCGAATGTCTCTCGTGCTAGGAACAGCTCTGACTACCTAGTTTCCGAATACCGCTCTTGTTCGGAACAGCTCTGACTAGGTAGTTTTCCGAATGTCTGTCGTGCCTGGAACAACTCTGACGGGCGCAACGACAAGCACATGTCCGAAAACTCGCTGAGTGGATACTGTCTGCAGACCTGTCTGGTTTGTGCGGGAACGGCCCGGGGCGAACAAAATGCCCAATATACTGAAGTGAGGAATTAAAGCAGCCATGAGCAGGACGTGACGATTCCCTCTATGAGCCCAGGATCAGAGCGTTATGTGTCGGCTCTGCAATTATGGAAGCCACCCAGGATGGCGGAAAATGCCATGGACTGTCCCTGCCTTCATTTGAGGGATGACTGTGCAGACTTCGACTGTTCCAACTTGACCAGCTGGGCGGTGGCCAGTACCATAAAAGTGAGTCTCCCAGGATTGCTAACCTGGTCAAAAATGCACGCTAAAAGACGGATGTGTTGGCCTAAGGGTTTCGATCCAAGGGTGCCTAACCAGACACACCGCAATCACATCTGAAAAAACACTCCGGATGAACGCAAAGAAGAAACAGAAGTTGGCTTATCTCGCTGCGTGGTCGTGACTAGAACATTGAACTTATCCACGACTCTAGTGATCGAGTGAGATGGCGAAATATACCCGCTCATGCTTATCAGCATGGCACATGATGATGATGATGATGATGATGATGATGATGATGATGATGATGATGATGATGATGATGATGATGATGATGATGATGATGATGATGATGATGATGATGATGATGATGATGATGATGATGATGACTTACCTCGCTGCACTCAAGAATGTTCTAGAAAGACACCTACCTCCAATCACAAAGAGATTCTCTTGTCTAACGGCATACACGATCTTTCTAAAATGACACCTACCTCCAATCAACCAGAGGTTGACTTATTTCGCTGCTCTCAAAACCTTTATAGAAAGAAACCTGCCTCAAAGCAACAAGAGATTGACATATCTCACTGCATACACAATCTCTCTAGAATGACACTTACTTCCAATCAACAAGCGGTTCACTTAACTCTCTGGACCCTAGAACTTTCTAGAGAGATACCTACCTCCAATAACCAAGAGATTGACTTATCTATTGGCATATACGAACTTTCTAGAAAGACACCTACCTCCAATCAACAAGAGGTTCACATATCTCTCTACACTGTAGAACTTTCTAGAAAGACACCTACCTCCAATCACAAAGAGATTGACTTATCTGATAGCATACACGATCTTTCTAGAATGACACCTACCTCCAATCAACTAGGGGTTGACTTATCTCCAATTCCAATTCCAGTTTTCGAAAAAAAAAATTTCCAAATTCGGTCTCGTCTAACCTGCTTCCTCAGCGGCGGTTATTTTTAAGAGTCGTGGTTTTTGTGGGTTCATTCACCCTGATTCTTGTCTTGTGCGCTCTTACGAGTGAGTCCTATCTCGAACTGGTTGTGTTGGTTTGTGTTTGTGACGTTAGCTGGGTGGGGGGGGGGGGGGGGGATTGGTGGCGGCTGTCCTTTGTGCCCGTCTCCTGGTGGTTTCTATTGTTAGTGGCAGTTTCTGGCTCTTCTGGTTGCGGTCCTTATAAAGACTATTTGGTCTTTTTGCCTCCTTTTTGTGTGTGTGTATAGCCCGTAGAAGCTTGTCGATGTTTTCATTTTCTTCCATACGCCTTTGTTCTCTTTCGAGTTTGAGTTTTTGTTGCCTTTCGATCTCTTCCTCCGTGGTCAGCCATGGGACGATTTCTCCGTCATCTATATAGTATGCCCATGGGTGTACGTCATCCGTGTTTAAGTCTGGGTATTCTTTATAGGTACGGTAGGGCATTGGTTTTCCCTTGTGTTTATTGTACTTCTTTTCTTTTTCTTCCATGCGCCTTCTGTATTCCTTGCACCTGAGTTCATGATCCCTGTTCATCTCTGCGATTTCTTCCTCGGTAAAACATGGGGGAATCGGGGTGTCCTCCATGCCTTCGTCGTGGTACTCCTCTCGGTTTTCTTCAGAGGCCTGGCGGGATAATGGTTTCCCCTTGAGTTTCTCTGGCGTCGTGGCTGGGCTGCTGGCAGTTTTAGCTTGCGTTCCAGGCTCGGTCTCTTGCTGGTTTTCCTCTTGTGGTTTCTCTGTGGGTTCTTGTATGGCTTCTGTTGGTTTGTTTTGGAGTGGTCCCATTCCAGCTTTATGCAGTTCTCTCTCCGCTTTAATGGTGCGTAGTATTTCTTCGTTTTCCTTCTTCATCTCGGCCATGCGCTCCATCTCTTGTTTGATGTTGTGCTGGATCTCTTTCATGTCGGCCAGCAGCTTCTCATTGTCGCTGGTTGGTGCTGGTGTCTGTAGTGCCTTGACTTGCTTCTTCAGCTCGTCTATTTGGTTCTGCAGTTGATCTCTTACAGCTTGTGATATACCCGTGGCCGTCTCGCACCTCCGCATTGCTTCCTTATATGGTGTCTTTGTTGTAGTGGCGAGCTTTAAGACGTCTCTGTGTCTTTGGAGGTATGGACAGCCCAGGTATCTTGCTCCATGCTTGCCCAGGCAGTTGGCGCACTTTCTTTTGTTGTTGGGTGCTCGGAAGTCCGTGTCCAGCTTGGCCAGCGGACACTCCTTAAAGGCGTGGTGATCGGCGCAGTAGCGGCAGATTTCCGTCTTACTGCGACATGTTGCTCTGCTGTGGCCGGCCCTCTGGCATCTGGAACATTGGGTGATTCGTGGTATGAATCCTTCAGGCTGTTGAATTTTCTGGTTTATAGATACCTGGCGTGGTATCTCGCTGCCCTCAGTCGTCACCACCGCTAGTGTCGTAGGAATCTTTGAATAAGTCAGGATCCGCTCCGCCTTCAAGATTCGAATGTTGAGATTTTCTTCCTGTAGCTGCTTCTGGATTTCTTCGTCTGACAGCTCCACTGAATCCGCTTGACAACCCATCGGACTGTTTTTGAGTCGGCGTTTCCGACTCTGGTGTCTTTCTCCTCCTTCTTCTCAGCTGTCTTGGGTCTTGTCTGTGGAGGGCTGTCGGCGGTCTCCCTCGTGGTGGCTTCAGCAGTAGCTGTAGTTTCAGGTTCTTTGTTACAGCTCGCAGGCAGGCTCTCCACGTTCGTCTTCTTGGCGGTCTTGTCGGCTCCCACGCTGCACATCTTGGATGCCACTTGTCTTTTGGTGTTCTTGCCACGTGCCATTTCCTCCCGTATCAGGCTTCTTGACTTATTCAGGTGACTTGCTTGATAGCGCTCACAGTTGACGCGTGTGATTTATCTCGCTGAACTCAAAACCGTTATATACGCATAGAAAGACACATACCTCCAATCAACTAGAGGTTCACTTAACTCTCTGGACAATAGAACTTTCCAGAAAGACACCTACCTCCAATCAACTAGAGGTTCACTTAACTCTCTGGACAATAGAACTTTCCAGAAAGACACCTACCTCCAATCAACTAGAGGTTCACTTAACTCTCTGGACAATAGAACTTTCCAGAAAGACACCTACCTCCAATCCACCAGTGGCTGCCTGATTCCACTATAGCGGACAGTACATTCCAGGCTAATATTTTCTCTGAAGTAAACATCCGGTCTCTCGTTGCGACAGACTGGATGCTCTGCAGGAGAAAACAACAACAGGATATTCACACATGTCGCATGTTGTGTTTGTCCAACAGTAAAAGGGGGATGATCATACAATGGTAAGTCTCTATTACAGACCACTGCATTAAATGTGGGAGTACCTCCATGTATAAATATGAGGAATATGTATGTGTAGTACTGTTTACTGGGGTATCTCAAAGCATAAATATCAAGTACAGACAGACAGAGATAGACAGACATTCAGCTAAGTAGGTAGCTCAGTCATATCTAAGACCTGACTATGATATATATATATATATAATTAAATGTTATCTGTGACAAGTTGGGAAACACCTTAACAGAATCTAGACAAATTCTAGAAAGATGGCAGGAATACTGCAGTGGAATGTATGATATGAATGACTGTGAGTATATGAATGGTATACATGAACCAATGACAGCAGAGACAGAATCTGAACCCTCATTAGATGAAATTGCATGGGCAATAAAGAACCTGAAGAATGGTACATCATCAGGATGTGATGAGATAACAGCTGAACTAATTAAAGCGGGAGGGGAAGAAAGCATACAAATCTATCACGCATTATGTAAAAAGATATGGTATATGGCCAAAAGATTGGAAAAGAACTATTTTCATTCCAATACCAAAAAAGGGCAACCTACTATGGAGAAGGAAATATATGTTAATGAGGAAAGATTGGAGGTGGTGGAAATTTTGAATTTCTTGGGTCATTGATTACCAACAATGATGACAAAATGGAATAAATTAAAAGACGACTGTCAATTGCTCTTCAAAGACTAAAACAACTGAGTAAATTATGGAGTTGGACAGATAGAACTACAAAAATTAGATTTTTAAGAGCATACATCTTTCCCATTGCAACATACGCCTGTGATACCTCGACACTTACTAAACAAGCTGAACATCGCATAAATGCCTTTGAATGCAAATGTTATAGACGAGTTCTAAGAATATCTTGGGTAAAGAAAAGAACAAATGCATCCATACTTCAAGAGCTAAATATTGAAGAGGGTTGGCTATAAAAGACGAGAAAAAAAAATTGTAATAATTTGGTCACTTTGAACGTCATGAAAGTTTGGAGAGAACAATAATCGAGGGGTATATGCCTGGGAAGAGAGGAAGAGGAAGGCCAAAGAGAAGATGGGTGCAGGATGTGGCGGATGATCTCCAGATGGGTGTATCGGACGCGGGACATCTTGCTTGTGATCGAAAAGTTTTCCGGAAGGTTGTTATGGGAGCGAGGTTCTGCAAAGGACATGCTACTGAATGAATGAATGAATGAATGAATGAATGAATGAATGTGTGTGTGTGTGTGTGTGTGTCTGTCTGTCTGTGTGTGTCTGTGTGTGTGAAGATGTCAAGTGCAACAAGAAAAAGAGTATTAAAATGCTACGTACAAGAACCCCATTGAACCAGTACTTCTATGGGGATGTAAAAATATATAATGGCAGTGGAAATGTGGGTTCTGAGGAAAATGCAAAGAATACCATGGACAGACAGGAAAACCAACGAGCGGGTACTAAAATACATATGAGAGAGAGAGAGAGAGAGAGAGAGAGAGAGAGAGAGAGAGAGAGAGAGAGAGAGAGAGAGAGAGAGAGAGAGAGAGAAGAAGAAGAAGAAGAAGAAGAAGAAGAAGAAGAAGAAGAAGAAGAAGAAGAAGAAGAAGAAGAAGAAGAAGAAGAAGAAGAAGAAGAAGAAGAAGAAGGAGGAGGAGGAGGAGGAGGAGGAGGAGGAGAAGGAGGAGCAGAAGAAGAAGAAGAAGAAGAAGAAGAAGAAGAAGAAGAAGAAGAAGAAGAAGAAGAAGAAGAAGAAGAAGAAGAAGAAGAAGAAGAAGAAGAAGAAGAAGAAGAAGAAGAAGAAGAATATATGTAGAATAGTTATTTACACACAAAATATGAAAGACAATTGGCTGCAGCGGAATGTGACAATATAAAGTGATTCTATGTCGGTGCTACCACAGCAGTTTTCAAAATCATTGTTGCCGTTTACTCGATTGTATAGCATTCTGAAAATTAACCTCCGAAAATTTCAACAAAAGTTGGATATGTCTGGCAAAGGGTACACAATAATCCTGTGTTTTGTCAGTTTACATTGGGTTTCTTTTGTTTGGCTTTCAGCCAATCATTATTTGACTGCCCAAATTATTAATTTAACCACTCACAACCAGACCTTTAATTTAACCCATAAATGCCAGTTGTTTATTTAACCCTCGTGACCCATGCAGTTATCTTAACCCGTTATGTTCCAGTTATTATTTTAACTCATTGTGACCCAGACAATTGCATTAACCCGTAATGTTAGTCTTTCCTCTTGAGCCCAAAGCGTCGCATAGGGCAGAAGTCATGGCTCTCCATGTCTGGCGGTTCGCTGCAACCTGTTGTAGATCTTGGATGTTTGTTTAGCCGTTATGTCCTATTGGTTAATTTGACCCGCTTGCCCCAGACAGTTGCTACGTACCTTTCTTCTGTTCCGGACATTTATTTTCTACCTCATGATGATTCCAGGTGTATATTAAGCTAAAATAACAATGATCTGACAAACAGTTATTATCAATTATTATTATCATATCCTTTACAAGATGTCGCAGTCAACCCCAGGATTTTGTTGCTGTTGACCTTTTCTGATTTCTTGGCAAGTTTACGTTAAGTAGTTTCCCGTTGCTTTCTGAACATTCGGCACTCATACCATTGAGTGAAAACTAACACAAGGCTGTCTGCTTTCAAATCTCCCGAAGCTCTTTCTAACGTGGTACGCCAAATTACTAATACTGACATAAAAAGGGGTGCAATTTTCTCTAAAGGTAATTGGCTTATAGAAACAAAATAGTGAGTCGTTTGTTCCTCCTCTCCCCCCCCCCCCCCCCCCGTTCGCTCGCTTTGAATTCGAGTTAGGTCCATGCACGTGCTACAACTTCTAGTAGTTCCCCCTACTGGGGAGTGGACTTGACTAATTTTGGCGTGAGGGTTAGTTTTCCCTATTACCAGTGTCGAAATCAGTCGCAGATGATTTGTAAGCAGACCAATTTGCTTTGTTTTCAACAATATGAGAGTTCGTTCAGAAAGCAGTGGCAAACTACTGAACGTAAATCTTGCCCTTTTTGGGTTAAACTTAACAACGGGTAGGAAAGAAAAATAAATTATGGAATGAA